>JAOBYG010323295.1:0-16493 GCA_025403545.1 Epizoanthus stellaris
TAATGACTGGTCCCTAAGCGTTTAAAATATGCTTAGTGCTCTGTCCTAGTATCATAGTAAATATGGGATTGAATGGTTTTAATATTTTTACCGATTTATATGGGAACTGTAGATGACATGTAAACAACAACAGACGTTTGCAAAGCATCTTTGACTCAAACTGACTTTACGATAAACAACAACAACAACAACAAAAGCCACTGAATTCATTCTTTAATGTTACAATTTATAAACAACTCTTTAAATATTTCAACAGATCTATCTGCTTTATCTTGACTTGACAATCTTACGTAACCGGTAGGACACATCTCCATCCTCTTCATACGGGCCTTCTTCGCCTGCAAGGGAACAACACTCCTGCCAAACTGTGGCGAGTGAGTGACAGCATAGCACAGCAAAGCATGAGACACACAGACACCAATCCGTTCACCACTGTCTGGTAATGTGTTAAGAGTCGCTCTTGGTAATGTAGATTATCGGTCGAGACGTGGCTTGTTGATCTACTAATACTATTTACACTATATATTTACAGCAAATACAGACAATAACTACCAACTGACTGTCAATACTTACGTCAGAATTACTCGCTTTTGATTGGTAAGCGAATAGCTGTCACTATATATTTACAGTAACAAATACTAGAAAAAAACTGAAAATCTGGGCAAAGGAATTAATCAAGCAAAAAGTTCGTGAAATATGCAGAAGGTTCTCGCTAGTTTACTGCTAGAACCGTTTGCATATTTTGAAGATAAATAACTCCAACTGCAAGAAAATGATGCGAAAAACTAGTAACTATGATCCACTATTTCTTTCTTTCATTGGGCTTGGTCAGCTGCCACCGAGGGCACTCTGTGACAGCTTACAGTCCACCTTAGTACCATCCGCTGTGAACACAACCCCGAGCTCCTGCAGGAACTTACGGCACTCGCTCTCCGGCTCATCGGCAGCTGTGAAACCTAATTCTGATTCTATGAAGGAGACAGGCAAATGGGGGCGATATCTGCAGTGGGTGGTCGGTCAGTGACAGTGTGCAGTGGTGTGGAGCAGGCATCAAATGCAACAGGCAGGGAAGGAAGATGATAGAATCAGTTAGTAACACAACAAAATTAACATACACATCCAAACATCCCCTACTATCCAAGCCCACCCTTACCGAATAATGGACCTTTTAGCTGATGAAAGGCAAGCAAACATTACAGTGACACCAAGGTTGATTTTGCATTTACACATGTGCTGTCTTTCGAGAAACACTAGTACGTCTCTAAACTCCGATTTCGGAAAGATTTGCTTCAGGTCCTTGTACATTACTTTGTGAAGATATTGCACTTTTTTATACTTCAGGAAGCGATTCTTGTGTATATTACGAAATTTTGGAAATATTCCTTGCGTTTCTTACACTAAGCACACACCCCACGTCGTTTGCTCTGCTTGCCTTGTCCCTATCTCCCTTTTGTTCCTGGCCCTGTTCACGTGTTCTCGAGTTCCAGTCAAGATCCATGCAATTGTCCTGTACAAATCGCAGTTATCACAAGCATCACCCTGCTTCTAACATAGCTGATCTTGAAACTCTTGTACTCTACCGGAACCCGGATTAAAATTGCAACATCAAACCTGGCCCCAGTGTCCGGTAATTGTTTGGTTACCTTTCATACAGCTGCAAAAAGTTCCATTGCCCCACCCCCTATGGTTACCCTCTAGTCAATATTGATCAACAAAATAATGTAATTGAAATTTCAAAAACATCCCAACGTTGAACCTGTAACAGTGCAAATGGATTTGGCGTTCAGGTTTCTTTATCCCAGATTTTGTTCTCTTGCATCTCTCTCTCTCTCCCCCTCCCAAACCATACCTCACTCACGCGTCAACTCATCTCTTAATAGGGAGTTTAAGCAACCAAGGACGACAACTTCGACGACGACGACAAAGAAGAAAAGGTTTAATTACAGAATACAACTGCACCTGAATATGCACCAAGCTGACCACCTGTCACCCGTCGTCTTTGTAAATACAATGTGAAAAGCCCAAGTTTTGGTTTTGTAGACAACGAGAACGTCAAAACATAAAGTTTCCGGTTAATAGTTTGGCTTCAAAACTAGGGTCTCTAATTCCTACAATTAGCACTTTTTCACACAAGTTACAATAAAAACCAATGGATAATACATAAAGGAAACGAGAAAACAAGAAAACTGATTTCACGAGACGTCGTCATAGTCGTTGTCGTCCTAGCTGCTTAAAGTCCCCACTGCCCCCATCTACATACGTCATTGTTAGCAGAACCCGCAATCAAACTCAAAACTAATCACAAAACATATACCTGCATGTATAAATACACTAGAAGCACCATGCGAACATGCACACAAACGATCACACATGTTCGCATGCAACAGGCACATACATGTATGTATAAACACACTAGAGCCACCACGCGAACATGCACACATACAGCCACACCCACACACATTCGCATGCAACAGATACATACATGTATGTATAAACACACTAGAGCCACCACGTGAACATGCACACATACAGCCACACCCACACATGTTCGCATGCAACAATATTACACACACCATAACATAACGGCTATGTGGCCAGGGTTTCTCTTAGCTCGTATGGGATTTCAAGGGGACTATAACTGCGTGGGGGAGGGTTGGGGGAGATAACAACTTGAAGAACAGAACAATCTGGAATGAGATAACCCATTTTTTTGTAACTGTTGGCTATTAAAATTGTGAACACTAAAAGTAAATTGCATTTAACAACAAAAAAAGTGAGAGATGGAGAAACCTGCCCAGCTCAAACTTTATACAGTGATGTTTGGTTCTACTGTAATAAGTGTACAACAGTAAGAGTAAGGGATAGAGAAAGCTGTCCAGCTCAAACTATAGTGGTGTTTGGTATTTACACAAAAAAGTTCCTCATAATTACGTCAAGTATAAATATCTGTGATGACATCATGAAGTAGGGAGGAGGGGAAAACCCAGAAAACGTTTTCTGTTACAGGTACATGACAGATGGGCCAATAGCTGAGATTCTACGTTATACACAAAGGTACTGAAACAAACTAGGCAACTCTCTGATTTTTGTCTGTTTGTAACATGCACTGGTAGTTCAAAATCCTAGTTAATCACAAAGGGCACTTTTTGCAAAGGCGTAAATTATAGCACTAGCTAAAATTTACTTGTAACGTTGTCGAGAGCAAGTTTCTTATTACAAAATATCCACCAAAAGTAGATTAAACTGTTGAAATTAACATGTCACATATTTTCTATAATCTCTAGCAAATTTTAAAACACCTCCTGGCATAGCTTCATTGCATTGCATAGAAAATAACCTGGTAGCACGTTCAGTAATTTTAGGGATCGGTTAAGAAAAGAGGCTGAAGACCATGCACTAACTGACAAAACAACAGAGAATCCTCTAGTTTGTTCAAAGTCAGAACAAAATAGACCCACGATTTCACCATGGCCATCACTGCTGCGTTTCTCTGCCGCTGTACAAACATATCAAGAAGATAGCCTGACATATTGGGAGCAGTGAGATAAAGCTGGAAGAAAGTGTGATAATTAGATAAAGCCCATGCTGAGCGAATTGCTAGTGCATGTTTAATTCCAGGGTCAGCCTTCTGTTCCTTGGTCAAATGTGCTAAAACAGTAGTTTGATCTAAGTACAGTTAAGGAAGACAACCACAAAGATATACATACTATACTGTTGAATTCTCATGACATTTCTAGTCTCTATACACTGCTTATAAACCAGTTGGAAGAATTGGTAAATCATAACAAGAACTGCTGTGCCTAATCAGTATTTTCACAACCAAACTGCATGTTTTCATATTGATACTGTAAGGAGAATTTGGATGTTAATAATCTTTGGGTATGAAAAGGTTAATTCAATTGACTTAACATTTTACAAAATGTTCCAAAATACTAAATTCACAACCACAGAACTGAAAAAAAGTTATTGATGTATGAAAGTACATACTTCCAGACTATACACTCGCATCAGGCCTAGTACTAAAATGGCTCAATTATTCGAAACAGTTGTATGATAATAATTCAATTTAATTGTTAATCCAGAGGTTCCTCACATTCTCAAAAAATAAATAATTATTTAGATTATGATTTGTTTATTCATCTGTCCGTCCGTCCGTCCATCCATCCAGTATCCATTCATTCATTCTTTTTGTTTCTTAACATGAGTCCACCTGGATGAACTACAGTAGATCTCTTATTCTTAAAATTTTGAAGGACACTTATTGGAATAAAGTTTCTGATTGCCTACTGTACTACAATAGGAACAGTTACAGTGTATTGGGACATATGCACTTAGTTTAAAAACAATCAATTGGGGTCACTAAGTAGAAAGGGAAGCACTAATTTGGGCAAGAGCAGTGTGTTAACCCACACATGTTTCAAAGTACAACTTATTGTAATACGTACAAACATATCTGTAATACCAGTACAGTAACTGTTACATTTCAAAGGATACCAAGTGTGTTGTTTGTAAAGAGGAAGTACAAAATCCGATAAGTTGTGAATTCATTTCTATTTCCTGGCAAATTTTCAGCATATAGGGCTTTTAATTGTGTTTGACATTGGTTAAACTCCTCCCGATCTCCCTGTTGGGGAAAATAGTTAGAGATGAGATCACAAACTTCAATAAAGTCTTGGAAAGATATGGTAGGACAACATTTCTACAAGATATGAACACCACAATTTAAAATGCAGATTGTGATAACCATACTATAAATAGCTAGGAAATGCACTGTAAGTCTCACCTTTTCCAAGGCTATCAGTAGCTAGGAAATGCACTGTAAGTCTCACCTTTTCCAAGGCTATCAATAGCTAGGAAATGCACTGTAAGTCTCACCTTTTCCAAGGCTATCCTAGCATGTATCTCGTAGACCATCACGGTGAACTCATCTCTGGTCCCTTGAACCTATCATTACATAAAATGTATCAGTGGCCTTACAAGTGCATATATATATATATGGGCTGTATAACGGCTGTCAGATGTGCCTTATACATGCTTTCAGTTCAACCTCGTTAGCTGAGTCTTTCGTAATTCAGCTCAACCGACTGCAAGGATTGACAATAAGCCCAGCACACTTAATATTAAATCACAGGGATGCGATCTTGACAAATAAAGATGATCAGTATTCATTTGATAAGGGAACAAACGAGCCATGGAGAGGGGGAGAAATATAGGAAGTCGACAATATGCAGATACAGACCCAGTAAAATCTGTAACTGTTTTCAAACACTGTGAGTGTCATACATTTGAGCCTTCAGGGCCCTGTCCTGTAACAAGTCATAAGTTCAATTGTTGACAACTCTTTGGTTGAATAAAGGCCGACACTTGGAAAACTGTGTTACTTATAAAAAGAAACAAACAACACCTACATGTACTCTACCGAACAAAGCAACATCTTCCTAAAGTTCAGATCTGAACCAAGCACCTGAAAGTTAATCCCAACCCTAACTGTTTGCACTGTCATTGAAGACACTTTTTGCTGGGGGTCTGCAGAACGGTTTGCCCTTTGAACAGCTCTTATACTATAAAAGGCATCACAATAACATGAATCAGGAGTCACCAATATTTCAGTACACATTAGCAGTTGAGTCACTTGGGACTGGGATCATCTCACCTTCAAGACTACATCCAACCTAGTATTCACGAATGTGAGCAGTGCTGTGAAAGCTCAGCAAATTCTGCATCATGCTTGGGAGTTGACTTAATATTAAAGGAAAACTAAGCTTTTTGCCATACAACAAAGCAATTTTTAAGAATCTACAAAATCTAACCCAGGCTTTGATCTTAAGTTTTTCACCCACTAGCAAATGTCTGCTAGTAATAATTTTTTTACTAGCAAAAGTCTCAAGGGTACTAGCAAAATGAAATTTACCATGTACACATCAACATTGTCGAAAATGTCATTCATTCTATCAGATTTGATATTTTATTCTTTAATCTTGGATTACCAACTATTTACTTGCAAGTTAGTCATAAAACAAAATGAGGGCCAGCAGAAAATAAAGCTGATACTGCAATTGTGAAAGAAAATTGGTATCATATGCAGGTCCACTGGGTCTGCCCACTTAACAATCCTAACTTTTATCTTTAAAAGTCAATGTGATTGTGAATGTCATTCTCCAATTGCTGATGTAGGCCAGTAGCCCGATGTTGTAATGTAATCATTTGATATTTTTGTGATTTACAATCTTCAAATTACAGCTAGTAGAAATGTGCTAGTGGATATATTTTTTACTTGCAAATTCGGAAAACCTGCTAGCATTTTGCGAGTTTGTGAGCGGGAAGATCAAACCCTGAGTATGTTGCTTTGTAATCTTTTTATCTGGCCCTGGGTCCATGAATTTCCAAGTGTTAGAAAGTGGAACAAGGATTCAGCTGATATTTTGCACTGCTAGCCCCAGACGTGCGAAAGAATATTTTGTTGATCTTGTATGTTGAAATGTCAGTTAATGTGTTTATTAAAGTAGTATAACTGGGTCATCTTTTTTATTCAAATTGTTCCACAAAAAATCCCAGTTAACCACCATGTTATCAAAATGCTCAAATCCAAAATTTCAGGTCAATATCTTTATTCGTTCAAAAGATATGGACATTTGAAAATTAGCATTTTTGGCCATTTTAGGCCTTCTGATTGGTTGAAAAGGGTCAGATGACCCCTTGGAGGGAAATGTAAAATGTATTTGTTTCAATATTTTTTATAATTAAACTGAGTTGAGCGAAGAAGTTGAAACCAAAAGTAAATAAATTGGTGCAATCACGAAAATGATTTCAACAAGTTATGGGCTGCCTCATCCAATTTTCAGGTAGTTTGGCAGCTGTCCCTGTTTTAAAAAAAGTCCTTGTAGATGGTGACTTTTGAAAAAGCTGGGGGCTAAAGCCCCCTCCCACTCATCTCCACCGTCCCTGCATTTGAGAAAGTGAGAATTACTTAACAAATTATGCAATAAATAACTCACAGAGATATGCTGCGACTGAGTTCCTTGATTTCTTTGTGTGCGAGCCCGTTTCTAAATAAATTAGTGTATAATGTCAACGTGATGTAGCCTACTGATACAACAAACAAGACAGTGACTGTTATAAATAACAGTTGATAATCTTTGTTAATTTTATTTCAATAAATATACTGTAAAATCCTGGTTATAAACCCTGGGCTTATACTTGTTTGTAAGAGGTTTTGGGTGGGCTTATAAACGAGGGGGGGAGCTTATAAGTGGTATAAAAAATGTTTGGGAATGAGCTAATAAGAAATTAGTTGAGACTAGCATACAGTATTAATGAAAATACATTTTCCTTTAATTCATGTCTTAAACGTCACAATAAATCAGGGCCCGAAATTAATGGTAGCTAACTAGCAAATTGCTAGTAAGTTTCCCAAGTTGACTTATTTTAGCTAGTGAGAACATTTTGACTAGCAAACTTTTAGCTAGTAATATTTCCCTTATAGATATGCTCAGAAGTAAAAAATTAAAGTACATTTCCACAACTATATTTTAGTTAAACTTAGGTAACACTGAAAGCATGTTCTGTGCCCATTCTGTGGCAATATTGGTTCGCACTTATTGAAAAATGATCTTGTTAACATAATTTGGTGTTCGATTTGTAAGGATTATGATCAGGGGACATCTTTGTATTGAACAGGAGATCAGGGAGTGGGACATTATATTTTGAACATAATAATAATAGTGTAGAACCAGGATGGTTAGAAGCTCTTATGTGTTTAACTTCAAGACATTTCACACAGTTATTTGTGAAATTATCATTTTTACTTGTTAAATCATGTTGAATATTTGCTAGTGCTGAAAGACATTTTGCTAATTGATTTTTCAGTACTAGCAAAAGTTTGCTAGTGGACAAAAATTTTAATTTGTAGCCCTGCAATAAATCAATAAATCATTTCAATATTCAGAACAGTTTCATTAACATTTGATGAGATTGTAGTAAAGCTATAATTTAAAAACTTATAGGTCTGTGAAGTTGTACATTGTTCTGTGAAATTGTTTATGTTAACTAGACAGGGTTCACGGGTAGATGGGCTTATAATTGGGAGGCGGCTTATAAATGAGGGGCCTTATAACCAGGATTTTATGGTATACTGATACAGTCAATACCTGCACCCTAAACATGTGACTGAATATTGCTAATAATTGACTTTGACTGTTTCTTTGAAATGGGTATTAGGAGGAGTTCTAGTACTTCCAAAAACAAAAAGAAAAGAAACATAGTTAAGTATCACAGATCATTTTAGAACTCCTTATTTGGCAGTCACAACAGGAACTCAACAACTGGCTGCATCCTTTGAGCACCACAAACAAATAAAATGTTCAAATGTAAAACAAACAAAACCTGCAATCAGGTCACATCTGAACAAGATTTTTTCCTACTATGCTAGCATGAAGTGGCAGGAGATAATAATAATAATAATAATAATAATAATAATAATGATTTATAATTATATAAAATTACCAATATTTATGGAATAATGTTTACAGTCACTGTATAATTTATACATATGCTGTATAACTGAGCAGGCATATAAGAGGCCATACTTATGGCATACATTGTGTTACAGTTTATAACCTTTAATACACAGGTTTTATATCATAAATCCAATGTACTGTATCAATTCAACTATATGGTATATAAGTAATAATTGTATATTAGTTGTGTCTCACTGTCACATGGGATCACAATGGATGTGGTTCAGTGTTCTAGCTAGGCTAAAACAACAGGGCGCTCCACCCTGTCATTTTCCTCTGGCGCCCTGTCATTTCTTTAGTCCCTCTCGTTTCCTCAGCTTCTTTCACGATTTCTTCAAATAAAATATTACTGATTTCCTCTATATTTCTTAATTTCTTTGCCTTAGGTTCAAATCTTTCCAAATCGTACTTGTGAGAGCGAAAACATGTGTATTTTTCTTGTACTCGCATTGTTCTTTTCATTGTCGATCGCGATCGTGTTTCTTGAACGCCTGGAACATTTTATGAACAAGGAGAACTAGAACTAGACTGGTTCACGTGACGTGAAGGGAATCAAGATGGCGGAGATCGCATTGTGCACAAGATATAAAAGGATATATTCTCCACGCAAAATCTTCACTTTTTTGCCAAAACCAGGAAAACAAGGCAGTAAAATGTACCCTCTACAAAATCAAGAATATATTCCAGGGTTGAATAGCTTCTACAGAACACAGGCTTTCGTCCACATTAAATACTAAAAATCGCTGCAAACATTGTCAATTTAAGAAGCTCATACATGGTCATAAACTTTAAATATGAATATTAAGTATATGCAAATTAGTCCGCCCTGTCGTTTTTTAGGCTGGATAGAACACTGCTCTTGCCAGCTGAAGCCATAATTATGTATATACAAAGCTGCAATTGATGTAGGAAAGATCCCAACCATTGTAACATAAAACACGAAACAATTTTGTAAGTTCAATCTAAAATAATGCCTTCATTGAAACCTAAAAATGATGACAATATATTGCCTGAAACATAATATGCCTTCAACAAGTCTTTCCTTGGAAACATTGCCTTTATGTCATAGTTCACTTATTTCAATTTACGTAATCACATTGTAAATAAGGTAGAGCAGGTTTAAAGGCCTTGGTTGTTAAGGCCCTTTCGGCTTCCTCAGGTGATAGTGATGCATAACCTCTGTACCTTGTTGGCAGTTTCTTCCCTTGTTTCTTTGAAATTGGCACATCATCATTTGTATTACTGGTGATCACCTGGGGCATGTGCATGTCTGACTGCTCTTCATGGTCAGTGCCAGATGTTGATAAATGTGTGCAGCTGCTCTTTCTTTATTCCACTACACTACTACATCTGCATGTACTAGTACTGCTGTCACCAGCTGCATTGACATTTAATCTCTTGCGGGCTGTGGACTTGCCCGTATGGAATGGACCTTTGTTTTGAATGTCAGTGATAGGCCAATAGAACTTTTCTCCTTTCTTTAATGTTAGCTGTCCCCACGTCAAACTCAGCAGCTTATGGGGACCGTGCATTCTCCATTGCACCTCCAAAGTTATGGAACTCTACTCCCATCCAAGTTGGGAACACGAACTCGCTGCCAACTTTTCAGTCTCTTTTAAAAACCCATTTATTTAACAGAGTTTTTATTTTTATTAATTAATGCTGTAGTATTGTAAACACATTGAGGCTATCAAAGTGCGTCACAAAAACTGTTATTATTATTATTAGAACATAAGATAGAAATAATCAGATACATGTATATTACTTACAGTAATGAGTATAGCGATACTTTTAAAAAACATTTTGTCATTATTCCCTGAGAGGGAAACGCGGAAGTTAACACTTCCTATAAATTTCGACCGAGATCATTTAGAAAATACCTTTGCCTTACGAAGCTGCTTTCCGACTACGGCACTGAATCCAACGCTTCAAGCAGTTTACACCATTATCTTCAAGTTTTGCGTGTTGCAACTTTGCTCCTGGTATATCCTCCTCCGTCAAAACAACAAAAATGTTTCTTTCTGCCGACATCCAAAGCTCAGCGAAGCAAATCAAAATAAAAACAAAATGGAAACAATCGCTCGCACGGCCGGCGCGTGTCCCTCCAACTATCCCAGAATTCCCTGCATTACGTCATCATGCAAAGGCACCATTGGACGTGGCAGTACACAGGATGATTCGTCATTTTTCTTGGTACCAGTCCTTTATTACAGTGGGGGAAGTGCGGTTTGGACCAAGAAAAATCGCGAAGATTTGCTTTTCGTCCCCCTGTTGTGAAACAAATGAGCCGGTTTCTCATCGCCAATTTGACCCTTCCCCCCCCCCCCCCCCATTCTAATCAAAAACTGGTGTAGTACCGTATATATTTTCTGGCCTCTACTTAGCCCCAGGGCCCAGTTGTTTGAAAGTGGGTTAACTTTCACCCAGGGCTTAAATTTTAACCCATGATTGGGTGTACTTACTTATAGCCTGATTTGGGCTGCCATGTCGGGTTTACATACATATTAAACAGGGTTTCTGGGGAATGTTTTGATACTTTATAAGCACCTGATTTCATATTCCTAGATGAATAAATCTCAGTTACAATTTGGCCTAACCCACTTTCCAGCAACTGGGCCTACTAGGGGGCTTTTTTCAGTGCCTCGGGACTGGTCGTGGCTTATTAGTAGGGGCCGTTGGTGGGGGTTTACTAAAATAATTGTCTTGTTCTTTCTAAATTCATATATATTATTATTGTTATTCATAATTTTGGCAACAGAGAAAGATCACGAAGTTCAGCAATTCAAAATAAGTGTAATGACTAATGGACATATAATTTTGCAAAACTAAATAGTTTATAGTAATAAAATAACACAACAGTTATACTCACCGCCGTATTAGTATTGCTATATTGAAACATATCTGCTTTTTAATGAAGAAAAATACCCTCTCAGGGCAGTGAGTTTAATAGAAGCTGGAGTCTTTAATTTTTGGCACTTTGGCAGCTCAGACAGGGAGTTTATATATATATATATATATATTATAATAAATAGAGGTTCGGTGCTCAATAGAGGAAATACGGTATTTACACCATTCACAGGTAACTTAATTAAAGTTACTCTCATCAAATAGTTTCCTTTTGTAAAATAATAATAATAAAAGAAGAAAGCTTGATAGAAGAGCTGGGACTTGAATATCATCTTTATTTTTGTTTGTTTAGAAACTCCAAGAAATAAATAAATAAAATGGAAAGAATACATTAAAAGAATTGCAATATCTGAAAATGGAAACAAGCACCAATGTAATACACTGGAGCACTATGCACTGGAGCATCAGATATGTGTCAATGTCATTTATACCATTGTTTGCTCTCTTTGTTCAAACAGTTTCTTTCTTAATTTCCCCCCCCAGAGAAATATCAGCAAGTTCTAGAATAAGTCTGATATCACATTATTCATTCACTCTAGATCTGTTTTCAAACTGTTAAAATATATTTTATATTTATTTGTAAAAAGTAATAACACATACATGTAAACAGTCGCTCACAATACAGTTCTTTTTTTCAGATGGTTACATTTAGCTTCTGTTTTATGGGGGCAACATCTCCCATGTTTCTTGTGAGCACTGGCAAGCTACAAACCGATATCAGGATAGATGGAATGGAGCATGACCAGACATTTTAACATGAAATTGATGACATTTGGCAGACCACTTGTGCAACAAACAATAGCTGATGTATCATGTTTACAAGAAGTGTAATGCTGGCTTTCACCCAGCACAACATGTGTGTATGAGAGCTGCCAGAATTTCATGTTGCCAGAATTTCATGTTGCGGCAAGAATGGTAAAGACATGTACATGTAATAATAATAAATGTACATGTATATCATGAAAAGATACGTTTTGTAGCTTATCCTTGCCCGGATGTCTTCTGTGCATGTCCAATTAGCAAGGGAGCCATTTACTCATGATCATTGATGAAGTGAACTGTGTGTGAACAGTGTGTCATGTTGATGCAACATTCAAAATTGTATTAAATGCATCACCTACATCATTCAATACAAAACCTGCAACAAGATAGTAGCTGTTCATCAAAGGTGCTGTAATCTTCAAGTTTTTAAACTTAGCCTTTTAAATTATTTTACATCTAAGTGGCCATTATTGTAATTAATAACTTGAATGAGCTACAGGCTTCTTTGCTCACAATGCTTTGCACCCTAGCTCTCACAAGCAACTTGCAGTATTCTCAAGTCCTCAATAATCATACATAAACAATTAATATTTGTTTTGAAGAAATCAAATTAGACTCTATTTACAAGTCTGATTCAGATCCATACAATTTAATATTAATTTTAGGTATTTGCCACCGCCCATTAGGCCAAACAGAAAGATACCAGTGGTTCCTGTCACCCGACCGACCCCAAGTTTTGATCGTTAAAACTGCCGACCCTACTATAACATTGTATTGCTAATTTGCTACTTTTTAACTGTAGTCCTGACTTGAGACAATTTTTACGTACCGTGACGCTGACCTTGGCTGTTGATTTTTTTAAATTTTTGTTGATATTTGAAATACAATACCATTATTTTGTCATGTCTGATCATGCTGATTTATTAATTCAGGAGCAAAACATGTTATATGTAGCGGAAAGATGTTTTGGGAGCACTTTCAGAAAAGACTTGGGAACCAAGCCGAGTTTGGTAGCCGAGCCTTCCTGCACTTCACGGCAATATTTGCACCAGTTTACAAGCTTGTCAAAAACCCACTCTTGGTTTTCTGAAAGTGCTCACAAAAAATCTTTCCGCCAGCCGCAATGCAATTTACTTTCTTTAAAAAGATTTACATATTAAAAATATTAACACAAAATAAAATATTAAGCTCGACCGACCGATCCTAAGTTTTTAAAGGAATGTGACAGGAACCACACATATTTTTTTGTTTGGCCTTACAAAGTTTATTCAGGCCCATATGGCTATTGAATTTAGGTGTTTCCACCAGTTTATCATTTCTGCATTCACAACTGGGAACATCCTTTGACCAAGGATTTTCCCCCAATAAATCATAGCTAGAAAGCTGGCATTCTGCTCATTACTTTCATGCATGAACATACATGTACTGTATGGAATTATTACACCAGGTTCTCCAACTGGTGAAGTGGCATTTTCCCTGGTTGCAAGGTCCGTACGGTAAGTTATAGGCTGAGTTTATTCCCTTCCTCTTATGGCCCAAGCAAGAAACATGTGGGCCATGAAATGGGACGGAAAAACCGACCATCCATAACTTACCCTACAGACCAGTCAAAGGTGGCTACAGTAATAAGATGTTTATTATATTGCTTTGTTGATCATTTGGAGCTTTGTTTGCAAAACAAAACTTGAAAGAGTAAACAAATGACAGCCGCTCGAGAGCAGGAGGTCTTACAGACCTGAAATTGACCAATCACAGTACACGACATTAATCAGCCATATAATAATTAAATATGATATATTTCTCGAATCACATATGATTCTGTTTTTAGTCTAAACTAGCAGAATCTTACATTATGCTATTTTCTGTACTAATTTGTTCCAGTGTAGAGGTGTGGGCAGGCTGGTGGTTGGTTCTCATTTTAATATCTTCCATGTAGAGGGTTGGGCAGGCTGGTGGCTGGTTCTCATTGTCAGATATTGTAATACTTTCAATATGTTCCTTGTAGAGGGTTGGGCAGGCTGGTGGCAAGTTCTTAATCTTCAGATATTGTAATACTTTTAATATGTTCCATGTAGAGGGGTGGCAGGCTGATGGCAAGTTCTCATCTTAAATCTGGTCTTTTCATCCAAGAACTTGACAAGAAAAACTGGCCGCACACTGGTCTTGTTCCGGTACTGGTCCAAAAAATCCAGGCTGCCACACATCACACACAAGCCATCTGAAACATGTTTTTGGATACAGTATTTGATTAACTTACAGTTATGTAAATGGGGACCAACACAATTTTGGTGAATTACACTGTTGAAAATCTGAATATGGTAATCTTTATAGTTATACTTTAAATACTTGTACCGGTACATTGATAAACATAAAAAATTATAATAAATGTTTGGTAGGTTTGGTTTGTTAGGAGGCAATTAATGCGGAGGGGACAACTTGTCACAAGTACTAATGTCAGTACCAACTTGGAGTCCCAGGGGGTAATCAGTTATAAAAGTGACAGGGAGGTGAGAATGAAGCCACAATGTAATACCCAAACAAGTATTCAGGGGCAAAGACTAAACCTGAAAATACCTGAAAATGCACCTTTTTATGCCCACCAAGAAACCTGCTGATAGAATCTCAATCCCAAAAAATACTGGTCAAAATTTTAAATCGAAAAGGTACCAAAATCAAGAATTTCAAACCCAAAAAGCCCTTTGCATCTCTCAATCACTTTTATGTCAGAGTACCCCCTTCCCCCCCAGCCATGGAGTAACAAAGGCATGGGGGAACAAAAAGAGATTGCAAGGACTGCCGTAACTTTTATTTTTCTATGAGGACTTTAGTCAAAGTCATGCCGTTTTAGTCATACTGAAAACTACCACATTTATTCTGATAAATGACAGGCCTAAAATATATAAGTATGTATGTAAAAATTAAAATATTAAAAATTTGAGGATAAGGTTAAAATCGTAAGAAATTGCTGATAAAATTATACAGTTACGATTTTAACCTTATCCTCAAATTTTTAATATTTTTATATTTTTATCTTTGCTCTGCAACTGCAATGAGCGCTTTTAGTGCCAGCGGTGACAAATAGTTTAATCAACTATAAGTTTGTATGTATGTACATATCTATGTATGTAGATATGTATGTATGTACATATGAATGTATGTAAAACCTTTTTTTAAAAATATCCTGCAAGCAGATTTTAATTTGGAAAATGCATGTATGTAGGAATTTGAAGACAAAAAATCTGGCCTCTACAAGTACAAGGTCACCCACCTACCCCACTCCCTCAAAAGTCAACAGTTAGCCCCTTATAGTGCAGTGTTCCATTGCAACATTGTAGACACAACACTTAGTTTTAATCAATAAAGTAAATAAAGACATATTTCCAGGTGTAACATTTTTTTTTGTAGCACAAACTACTTTAGGGACTGGGCAATAAGTACAGGGGTGGTGGGCCAGGCATTTGCATTCTATACCGTTTATGTGTAAGTGTATGATGTTTTGATTGCAGTAAGTGTACATATGGGAGTCAGAGATATGCTCCCCTGAGAAGGTTTTGAAATTTAAGACTTCAAAACATGCATCTTTTTTGCATTTTGAGGTTGAAATCTCCTGACCTCACCCACCCCCTATATCAAGCTGAAAACCCTTTGGTGGAGCTTGAATGTTGTTGTTGTTGTTGTTGTTTACTTATCGACGAGTCCCCTAATTGCTTGTCAAGGTTTATTTTAAGTTACGGGAACATTCATAATTTATCTAGTGGGAGGGGCTATGTGGATTCTATATTTTTGAATTAATATTGTTTGCAGCCGCCCCTCCTTACAGTTTAACAAGTTTTAAGTAACCCCCTAACCTATGAAATTTAAGTAGAAGAAAAATGTGGTGTGACTATCCCCCGTCCACACACACATGCACTCACCAGAATGAAAAAAGAACTTTAGTATCTGGCTAGACTGAGGAACTGAGAATTGAAAAAGTGATACAAGAAGTCATTTGAAAGGAGAAGGCAGCATTATGAATATACATGTAGATGGGAGGTGGTGACAGGAGGCCCTGCCTGTAAAACACTCTATGGTATTTGAGCTGAACAAGTATCTTAAACACCACAGTTTGCCTCAGAAGCACAAGCCAAATAAGAGAATTGCGGCCTGTAGCTGGGGTCGCTCTCTTCAGAGGGATCAACACACCCAGGGGTGGTTTAAGGGACCGGTCATTATTTATGGAGGGGGGAGGGTAAAAAATGTACTCGAAAGATAAAATCATTTATGCCCCCCCCCCCTTCAAAGCCAATAATTTCATCTGACCTCCCCCCC
>JAOBYG010324406.1:0-16490 GCA_025403545.1 Epizoanthus stellaris
TGGCCGCTGCTTCTCTTGGTTGAACCGCGAGCCCTCGTCAGATCGCCGAAACTTTGCGAATTGCTGCTTTCTCCCTCGGTTTCTCTGAAGCACTGAAATTCTTCGAATTTGGAGTCTTCCTTCCCCACAGGCATTTTCGTTGCCACTTATTGGGCAACGTACAAAAACTAATACTCAAAACTAGCTGTTAGAAACAACGATAAATATTCATTCAAGATAAAACTTCCGTGTACGCAGCAACAACAATCGTTCTGAGAAAACACATAGCATGACGTAGGCGCTATGTAAATTTGAATGTAATGACATTTGACCTTGTCTGGTTGATTAGCACCGTTGATAGCTCCGGAAGTCAAAATAAACATTAAAGTTTAGGCAAGTGGGGAAAGGAAAAATTGTTTTCGCTGTAACTCCAAAACCTAAAAATATTTTTCAATCAAATTTTCACAAATAGAAACTTTGTTTTCTGAAGAAGTATGTTAAATGAAAAACTCATTTTTGAAAAAATACTTCACCCAAACCTATTCTGATACCTTAAATACTAAATGCCTAAAATGTCGAAAAATTCCTTTATTATCAGTTTAAAAGCTTATTTTATCACATGGCATTTTTACATCTTTTATCACTGAAACGATGTCAATACAAGAAATGATACTCTTCAATTTTAACCGTACCTGCCATTTTGCCAAGGAGTACAGCCCAAGGGATTGGGAGGAGAATATTTCTCATTGAATGTCATTACTTTTCATATGGTGCATGTAAATTGTGATGTATGGTTGTCCAACTAAACTATTCCTCACACCATGGCATAAATTATCAATATCATACAAATTGTTGTTTTTTCTGCTGTTCTTTTAACACCATATAGGGTGGGTGTGATATCACTTGGCTCTCATATGTCAACTTGACAGTGAAATCAAGTCCCAAATAATATTTAAGATAACACTATTTCAAATATAAATAAATTATGTCAATGTGCAATACAAGTTGTAAAACTGTTGGAGGGGAGGTGCATGTATGGCAGAAACAAGTTTCATCCCACCTGACTGTATTTAATGTTTTAGTTTCAGTTAGGAATAAGAGAATCTCTTCCCTTCCTTTCTACAGAATGACAGTGTAATAGATCTGACAGTGGAGAGCCCAGCAAAAAGTCATTTAGTTTTTACTGATGATGAGGTGAGTCAATTTGTGGATTTCTCATTGAATGTGAGTATTTCATTGTGTACATTTGTATTGAGGTGAACACATGATTGTAATTTGTATATACACGTAACAAGCATACAATGTACGTGGTGCTAATTTGAAGTATGTTGTTATATGATGTTTAGTTTAATCAATTAGATTGCTGAGATCAGAGAATGTTTTCATTGTGGAATGATGGGACTGGGTGAGGTGATACTTCCGTTGGAATTTATTAAAAAAAAAAATTAATTTCAGTATTCCACCAGCTCCTTTTGCATCAAGGTTAGTATAATATAACCTTTCTTATGAACCCACAAGAAATAATTAAGTAATTATGACTTGTTAAAATGTTATATTACGTCCATGTTGCCATTGGGGGTGTCTTATCATGCAAAATGTAATAATTTGTCTTTGTTTATTAAATGAGTATTAATAAGTTATTTACTGCAGTATATGATCGTATCCACAATATTCTCCTCTAGCAAATCATACTTGTATATGAAAGAACAGGTACGCAAAGATATTCTATATAGAGAGTTTAAAGTTGAGATCATTATAAGACGCCATTTTCCCATTTAAGTTAAGTTATTCTATTCATACATGTACAAGAAATACATACAAATAGTCAAACCCTGCAGATCTGGGCTGAGTCATTTGTTGGGGGGTGAATTGTCTCCTCTCCCCTGTCCTTAAACACTTTTGGTTGCAAGTGCTTTTATATATAGCTTTTATATTTTTAAATTTCATGTACCTATTTAAGGTTATTCCCTGGTTTTTCAGTGTGCAGCTCTACTGTGCATGATAGGAAAATCTCAACTTCTCTGAATTATTATAATGCACTACTGCAAACTGCTCATTCTATCCCATATCTAATGTTGCGGATGGAAAATATACAAATCTCCGTGATTTAAGGATCTTTTGTAGAACTCGCCCCAGTCCCCTTCACAGAAAAACGTAGTTTTAAACCTGATTTTTTACATATTCTGTATATTATCTCGCAAACGAGCATGGGGACCCCATAATTTTTTATCTCTATTTTGATTGGCATCTAACTAAGTCTACATAGAGAAAAAATGAACAATTCCTTAGTTTTGAAAAAGTGTGAAAAACAAAAAAGATATTTGCAATAACTGTATTGTTTTCTTGGGTTTGGTAACCGTAGCAACAGCTTTTACAGGAAAAATACATTAGTATTATATATAGTGTCTGTATAGCACATTGTGGAAACTTGTGGAAATCCAGTCAGAGGGAGATGGGGGTTTCAAAATGAATTAGACTTCCATGAGGGAGGTGTGAATGCTTTTGAATAATCTCATTGTGATCTGGTATAGCTCTTTACTAAAATAACCTTTGTAGTATACGGTAATGTAAGACAATAAAAAAAAATATAAAATTTTATAATTTTGTAATAAGATGTAGTAACAGATAAGTGTTCAGTCTCATATGTTTTCATTTATTTTTTCAGTGTTATTTGCATCCTTGTGATAGTGTCCTGGTCTCTACTACTCTATTCTACCTACCCAATACATGTATAATCTCAAAAGTCCTGTCCATATATTATTGTATTTAATTCAAAGTTGTCTTTCTTTTCTCCTCTACACAGCTTGCCCCAAAAAATTACACCATGTTTATTTAGTGGCAAAGACATCAAGAATGTTGACTGCCTTCCATTTGACATAGATGGTGCTCAAGTGTTCAAGTTAAAGTATAACACTACTGCACCAGCTGCATGTACATCAGATGGCCGCTCATGGAATGCCTATTTCAACTCAAAGAGGGGTGGTTTTAATGGTATTAGAAGAAGAACAACATGCAAAGGATCCCCAAGATGCCCAAATTTGTTATGTTGGTTCCTAAAAACATATGTTAAGGAGAACAGGGTTAACTTCGAGAAGAATAATAATAGTGTCACTGTATGCCATAGCTGTCACACTGAAGCTGTCGCTGTATCATGCCCAGCAGTGAAAGTATGGCAGGTTAGCGAAGATAAGCAGTGGGTGACAGTTTACCACTGTGGAAACCACACTTGTACAGCTGTCAACAAATGCATCTTTAAGGAGTTCCAAGACGATGCAGCAAGTGTATTCAAACAATCACAGCAGCTGAAACCTCAGAGATATGCTAATGATAGGATAATAGCTGCCATAGAGCAAGGCCAGTCTAGTGAGGAAGTAAACAAGCTTGCTGAATCCATGGTTGATGCTGCAAAACTTCGAAATATCACAGCAAAGGCAAGAGCAGAAATGGATATCTCTGGACATAACTTTGATGCAGTTGGCAAGTATAAGGAACATGTAACATTGGGAGATCCTTTTCTTATTTACAAGGTTCATAACAAATCACTGGATCCAAGCCGTCCTTCCTTTGCGTTTAAGAGCAGCAGAGAGCAGCTTCAGATAGCTGTTGATATGGACAGAGAAGAGCACAACGCTTTGAGTGCCGAGTACTGTCACCTTGATGGGAATCACAAGACCATCACCCTTTGGGTTTATAATCCCCTCCTGCGACGTCTGTGCAAGATTGCCACCATGGAGGTAGAGTCGGAAAGTACATCCTCCATGAATGTCTTCTGGGAAGTGTTGAATGAAGCCATTGAAACTCATACTGGGCATCATTGCAGCAGATTCAGACCACATGGCTACATGATGGATGAAGCAGGAGCATTTTGGGTCTCAATCAAAGATGTCCAGGGCGAAGAAGATTTTCAGAGGGCTGTCAGCTGTGAAAAACACTTCGATTTCACTGTAAAACGGCAGGAAAAGACACTTACTGGCGATGACACAAAGAGTGAGTTCACGTTCCTCTCTGACTCAGTACTAAAGGCTGAAACACCATTTGTGTATGAGAAAGCTGCTGAGCGGATGGTTGAGTTTACCGAGATACACATCCATTTACAGCCATGGTGGGATTGGTGGCAGAAGCGTAAAGGTCATGTATTCGGAGCATTCAAGCCCCTTCACAATGTACCCAAGACCAATTATGCTGAAATTGGACATTCTCGCTGGGTAAAAACTAGTGGCATTAATCTTTCCCTCCTTGATGCATGCCGGGAGGATGTTGTGGAGAGTGTCAAACAAGCTGCTGCTTTACGAGCTTATGGTACTGGTACGTTTAGAGGAGATGCAGGTCCAAGTAGTGCCGACCTGAGGAAACGGAGATATGCTGAACAGAGCCAGCAGGCTGATGCATACATTGCTGAGTTGAAGGATTTTGCTCGAGATCAGGCTGTCATTAAAACCAGGGAAACAGATGGTTTTGTTGATCCTTCGTCCTCTCACAGGCATGACCCAGTGTCTAGATCCAAGAATGCAAGCAAAGGCAGGATTGCGCCCTACAGATCTCAAAGATCAAAGCCCTTTCTAAGAGCCTTGGATATAGCCAAGAAGTGCAAGAATTCCTTTGTCGTTGCAAACGAAACAAACGCAGGCAAGAAGTTACTCTTAAATTTGATGCAAAAGACGACGGGAAAGGTTTATAATCTCACAATTTGCAAATTCCCAGAATGTGCAGAGTGCAAGTACTGCACTAAAAGTAACTTATGTTTGCATACCTGTACTACTGTAAACTGCCCGAGAGTAACGAACTGATTCAACAGAGAGCCCTCCTTGAAAGTGAATTAGACAAGATCATCCCCAGCAGTACTAGTTATGGTAAGAACCAGTTTGATGTTCCAAGTACGTCTTCCCAGCCCATTTCTGCACAAGGTCAACCTTGGCAGTTGATCAGGTACCCAGAAGTACATCGAGGCCGTACACCACGCTGTCGTAACTCAAGGTGCCATGCAGAAATCCAGGGTGGCAAACTGTGCCTTGTTGCCCAGGCACTGTACACTCCACCCCACCTAAACGCTAAGGGAGATAGCTTTCAAGTTCCATCAAAATTTTATTTTTGCCTTAACCAAGAATGTTTAAAGGAAGCACCACTTGGAAGCAACCTCCATGCTCCACCATACTGAATTTGTGTTGCTGAACAAGTCACGCTCACATTTACTGAGGAAGAGTTTAACCACATATCGAGCATGGAACTCCCCATGTTAGTTGAGTCTGTCTGCAATTAATATTCTGTTTTGGTCTGTTTCTTGCATAAGTTGACTGAAACATGTTAGTAATTACTATATGTAGGCCTGAGCACGAACTGGTCGGTTTCATACCACTGATATAACACTGGTCAGTTGCAATGAACAAAGACAAAACTTGATTTGAGCACTGTTGAAATTTTGTATCTATAGCTCAGTGAGCAGATACTGTTTTGTTTGTTTTGCTTCTTGTTTATGTTGATTGAAGCATGTTGGTATTTACTGTGGACCTGAGCATGAACTTTGTGTTTCATAACACTGATATAACACTGGTCAGTTGCAATGATCAAAGACAAAAGTTTATTTGAGCACCGTTGAAATTTTGTATTTATAGTTCAGTGAGGAGATACTGTTTTGTTTGTTTTGCTTCTTGTTTGAGTTGATTGAAACATGTTGGCAATTAGACAAACTTGTATTTGATATTGCGTGACAATGAACAGAGACAGTTCAAACTTGTCAGCAAATGTAAATCAACGAACAAAATTAGTGTAATGAGTAAATCATATGTTCATAATTTACTTTTGTTTAAATTTGTTTGAGTTGGTATTATCGTTTTTGGTCACGACCATCTGGGTTTAAGGCAAGCAGATCAAAACACACGAGGGTAGATGAGTACTATGGAGAGCAAAGGAGGGCAGTTGAGTACTATGGAGAGTGAATGAGGTTAGATGAGTACTATGGAGAGTGAAGGAGGGTAGATGAGTACTGTGGAGAGTGAAGGGGGGCAGATGAGTAATATGGAGAGTGAAGGGGGGCAGATCAGTACTATGGAGAGTGAAGGGTGCCAGCTGAGTACTATGAAGAGTGAAGGAGGGTAGATGAGTACTGTGGAGAGTGAAGGAGGGCAGTTGAGTACTATGGAGAGTGAAGGGTGGCAGTTGAATACTATGGAGATTGAAGGAGGGTAGATGAGTACTGTGGAGAGTGAAGGGGGCAGTTGAGTACTATGGAGAGTGAAGGGGGGCAGATGAGTACTGTGGGGAGTGAAGGGGGGCAGATGAGTACTGTGGAGAGTGAAGGAGGGCATATGAGTACTGTGGAAAGCGAAGGAGGGCAGATATTACTATGGAGAGTGATGGAGGGTAGATGAGTACTATGGAGGGTGAAGGAATGACAAGGAGGGTAGAGCAGTACCAGTATTGTGATTTCGGAACTAAAATCTAAAAAAATCGAAAATTTCAAGATTGACTCATGACTCATTCGACTCATAGATACATTGATCTCATTTTCAATGTGTTTTTCTTTACAGATTTGTAGGTTTGTTAGTTCACTGGCACATTCGCAGTTAATATTATGTGAGAAGACGGTGAGTGGCGTATTAAACGTACCGTAGCTACAGGAGGGTTTGATTACCAATTGCTGTCTATCAGCTCAACCATTATGTTAGTAGTAGATATTTCTTGTTCAAAGAAAGCAAGTTTGTGATTAGGTCGCACAAAAAATATTTCGGTCCGTTTCTTATCAGCATCCGGGTCTCGAATTGCTCCTGCCCAGAAATTATTTTCAGTTCTTAATTTTGAAACAATACGTTATTGCACATTACGGTCTGAAAAATGTTGAAAGACTGTTGATTGGACTATATGTAATCAATTCAAATTCAAAAAGTAAAAATAATTCTGTCCCATACCTATTTTTTAAAAGCTTCTGGTCAGAAACCGGGGATTGCATTTGGAATTGCCCAGTTTATTTATTAGTGATCAAGCATGCTGAATCACTGTCACACAAATCGAGATATTTCGATCAAATTTTGGAGCATGTTTTTGTTTCATTTTTTTCTCGCAGACCTTTACGAGGGTCTTCATGCATTGAATACCTCGTAGTGTGTACCGTTCTGTAATACCGCTAAGTCTGTCTGAAATAAAACAAGTAGTTAACTGTATGGACAGCGTGACAACATATGTGAGCGAGCCACTGATGAAATGAAAAACTGAGTTTGTCTGGTTCAAATTACTGAGAAAACCATGGATAAAGGGAATTAAAATAAGATAAAATAAAATATAGTCATTTCATCTGAAATAGAAAATGCGAAATTTCCGAAAACAATTTCTGAGCAAGTGTTTATTTACTGATTATGTGGAGAAAGCCTGGTGTCATGACTCATTTAATAATAGCAGTATCATCAACATATTCTGCGAATGTGTGCAATTTATCTTGAACAAAAGAGGCACAAGCTCTGTATAACGTCCTACTGAACACGATCAGCGATCTGAAGTGTTTGTATAGACGTCATTATGGTATCCGTGTTTCACTGGACATATTGTTTTGGTTTCGTACTAAATCTGTTGTGTTATCATTTATTAATCGTTGAGCACCGAAGGCACTATAGGTGGACAATCACCAAATATATCTGTGAATATAACAGATTTTGCTCCATCATTGGATTATAAAACAAGCTCAAACTCCAGCTGAATTTCCCGAATTTTGGAGCAGAATCAATTATGTCAGTGTACTATAAGGGCTGTATTATAATGAAAAACAATTATTTACACCCAATTAAATCATGTTTCACTCTAGCCTCAACCCCCCTCCCCCTCCCCCGACCACACACACGTGTGCAATCAATAGTAAATATTCGTCCCTAAGAATTTGTGAAATATGTGACCATTTACATGTAAAAGGCTTTTAAGAATTTGTACATTTACATGTATAAACCTTCAGGAAAATGGTTACTTTGAAGAAAATAGTTAACAATAATAAAAAACCCAACAATACAGTGACATTAAATTTGTCTTGTCGTCAACAGGACTGGCTGATGTAAAGACACCAATTCTCAGGGACAGTGCAGTACTTTGAATGCTACAGATGACTGATCGATGGAAATATGGAAAGACTGATTGCTTGAGGCAATGTCGCTACGTTTTTTAAGCAGAAAATGATATAAAGTAACATCTTTTTAATTTCTTCGCAAACTTTTGGCAAACAAAATATTCAAAAAGCTATCTCAAAGCTGATGTCTCTGTAGCTCAAAGATCATCTTCTACAAGCAGCAAGCCACTACCTGCAATCAATTGTGAACACTATTATACATGACTGAACATAACAATTTTTCAGGAAAGAGCACCGAAGGCAGAAGCTTCTACAAGTAGAAGATCTGAAATACTATTCCCAATATATTTTTTGCAAAGTTTCTCAGTTATAAATCTCAGTTGTGATCTAATAAATAGTTGGTTATGCACGAGCTTCAATTTGATGGTGTCTGGTTCCATTTTGGGTGGGGGGAGGTGCCTCGGTTCTGTATGGCAATACATGTATCATGTATTTCAAGACAGGAGTTCAGTTTTGAAGATACTGGTCTTAAACCGTAGTCATTTAGTTTGCTTTAAAAGAAGTAAATTTAAATTAAGAATGTACTTGAACAGATGTAATTATTCCCTTCAATGTATTCTAATAAACAATTAATTTAGAAAACAATTGTTTATGGGCCCTTCATGCATGGTGGCAAACTATAGTCAAATAAAAAAGTGGACTCCCGATATGTGTAGCCAAAGCCATCTGGTACACATTTGATGTTGGTATGGCTACAGTATGTCTCAAGACGTCACATTGGTCTTGTACACTAGTTGTGGCATGTGATGACGCAAAAAATGGTTGGATAAAAGAACATACCAAAACAAAATATGCTGGGGTTTTTCTTGTGCAAAGATGGAAGAAATAATATTCTACCTGACAATGTCTTGAACACAGGAGAAATTAATAACTTTGGCAATCAATTTCAATTATCAGTATCTACTCATTTTCAAACGGCAATAATCAAGCATCTACACTTTTAAAAAGAAGTTTGCACAACAAGTGGCAAAGGCGTGGGTTTCTAGGGGGTCAAGGAGCGACTCCTTCCCCTGAAAATTAGCAAATTTTAACCCTACCCTTACCGGGGGGGCAATGGCCCCCAAGGATATTTCCTATTGCCATTCCAAAACGAAAAGAGCTATTGAAGCAAAACTTGCTGACTTTTCCTAAAATTTATCGACAGAGAATATGGTATGCCAATTATAGTTCAGTGGTCTTCCCCGTTGTCACAGCAACAGCATTTTTGATTGGCACTTTTGCCAAAAACATAACTTTGTTTCTAAAAATCAATTTTTATTCCCGTTTTTCGATGGAAATCATAGATCTAACAAAGTTAAGATCATTTCTGTAATTTTTGGTTAATTAAAAATCAATTATGGTAGCTTTCTGACATCATAAAAAAATCCAAGATGGCGGATTTGTGACGTCACATGACGTCATCAGCAACATGACTAATTACCAAAACTTACATCACGGGCTAATTAATAATACTGCCAAGTATGGTTGCTGTATCTTTATAATAAGAATCTTGTAACAATCTTGTACATAGTAGTTAGTCGGCTTTCTTTCCTGCGTTGCTCAAAGCTTGCCCAGTTCAATTTGTCCAGCATCGATGTGACACTTGCCTCACGGCTGTAGATTCCAAGATTAAAATGAGCTGCTCATCTCTGGACCATTTCTAATTTCTGGATGCTTGTGGTGGTGTACGGGTCTCAGATGGTTGAGGCATATTCCATGCAGGGTCTGACGAAAGCTTTGCAAGCTTTACTTTTGATGGTAGATGGACAGTTCGTTAGATTTATTTTAGCATTCCCAATCTCTTGTTTGCTTTCTTTGTTACATTGTTAACATGATCGTTCCATTTCAGGTTCTGACTGAACTCTACCCCAAGATATGAGTGAGTTGTAACTGAAGTTAAATTGTGATTCCCAACGCGATAATTGAAAGGCAGTGTTCCTTGCATGGGAGGCGAGTAGCACATGGCATTTTTCGACATTAAAGGATACTTGCCAGAGTTCCTCCCATTGATGGAGTATATCGAGATCTTTCTGTAAACTGGCACAATCTGCGAGGATCGCGATCAATGAATAGATGATACAATCATTAGCAAACAGCTGTATGTTGCAGTTTACTTGAGAGGCTAAATCATGAACATACAGCAAAAATAACAGTGGGCCTAATACAGTTCCCTGAGGTAAATGTAGTCCTGATGATACTTTTGATGTTGATGATTATTCGCAATCTATTACTACTCGCTGATGTCGGTACGTAATAAACATATCAATCCACTGAAGGAGTTGTCCTTGTACGCCATAATGTTTTAGCTTTCTCAGTAATCTTTGATGAGGTTCTCGGTCGAATGCCTTTGCAAAGTCCAGTATTGTCATGTCTGCCTGACCTCGTCTGTCAATAATAGATGCTGATTCATGGAAGGTTAATATAAGTTGACTTTTGCATGATCGTCGTTGTCTAAACCCATGCTGCGCATCATGAAGGATCTCATACCGCTCTAGATATCTCACAATGTGACTGTACATTATATGTTCAAATATGTTGCAACAGATTGAAGTAATGGACACAGGATGGCAGTTCGAAGGGTCGCATTTCGGCCCTTTCTTATAGATGGGTGTGATGTTTGTGTTGAGCAAGTCGTTAGGCAGTATGCCACTTTCTAACGATTTTTTTAATATAGTGGTTAGTATGGGGCTGATTTGAGGTGCAAATTCCTTAAGTACATGTATGCGACTTGGAAGTTCATCAGGTCCTGTTGCTTTGTGAATTTGTAAGTTTTTCAAGAGTCTCTCTACACCTGCCTCAGTGATGGTCAGTGGCTCAATAGTGGGGTAACTACTGCCAGGTAGAACAGGCACTCTACTGGAATCTTCAATTGTGAACTGTGAGGTGAATTGTTCGTTCAAAATTTCGGTCTTGTTGTAAGCGGAGGAGTAAGTAATTTCCCTTGTTTTAAGTAGCGAGATACCCACTACATCTCTCTTTAAGTTCTTTATAAAGTTCCAAAAGGGTTTCTGATTTGGACAATCTTCAGTTGAACATATAATGTTATTGATATAATCCCAATATGCAGTCCTGATTTTGCATTGCACCATGTGTTTCATCTTCTTGTACTTAGCTTGCAGTTGGGGATTTGTGCTGTGCCTCGATTTAAAATACAGGCGATTTCTTTTTCTTATGTCACGTCGTAAGGTTGGCTTTTGTTTTTTGCCCACTTCATTGGTACATATTTATCTACAAGATTCAACAATGTAGATTGTAATTGTTCCCATAGTTCTTCTGTGGTGGTTTCTGTGTTGTCATTTGATGTATAAAGTTAATCCATAACTTCCTTTAATTCCTTTTCAAATCCTTCTTTGTCCATTTTGGAGTAATGAGGGATTTTACGATTTTGTGCTCTGGTTGTTGGCGGAATTGTGAAAGAGTCAATCAGCAAGATATCATGATCGAAGATTCCCGGTAGTACTTTGGTGTTCTGCACCAAGGTGGGGTTATTAGTAAAGGAAAGATCTAAAACATTATCTCCTCTTGTTGGATCAGTATTGACTTGAGTCATCCCATGGTCGTTGATTACTGATATAAATTTCTCTTCTAATTTCGATGATTTATTTGTAGAGACATTGTCCCAATTGATTCCTGGAAGATTAAAATCACCGGCAAGCCAAACTATGGAATTGGTACGAGTCAGTCTATTTAAAGAACTGTCAAGTTCTATTATAGGAACATAATCATCTTTCGTGGATGTGGGTGGACGATAATAAGCACCAATGTATAATTGTTCAGATTGTATCTCAAGTTTTGCCCAGACACAGTCAGCGTCAAGTTCAGGTTGTAATGAGCTCACATATTCATGCTTGATTGCAACAAGGACACCACCATGCGGATCAGTTTGTCGATCTTTCCGAAATACTTGATACTCTGGAGGAATTATTTAAACTTCAGGTCCAACCACGTTTCTACTATCCAAGAGAGATCGACTTTATTCACAAGTCCCTATATCCTACCCATAAGGAGGCCAAGAGGTGAAGTAGGCAGCCTCTTTCAAAGTGGACAAGTTAATTATCAGCGGCCAAGTTTATCATGGTCCCGAAACCGAGAACCTGCCTTTCCACAACAGCCTGATGAGAGGACATTTGCTGGAGGAACGATGGGAATAAACAGTAACAACGCCACTAATATTGTCGTCGCAGTGGGAATGAAACAATGAAGGTGGAAGGTGAAGTAAATCAGTTTTCAACTCCCATTTACCGGTTGCTGATTTCTTCGCTATTATCAGTGGCAATCGATTAATTCCTTTGCCAGCTCCTACACTTTTTAAAAATCCTTGTATGCAGCAGTGAAACGAAAAGGAACTTTACTACAAACAATTGCACACAAAATATTATGCATGCACAAATAATTCCATATCAGCGCGGCAGCGCATGACATGATTTCATGGTAATGACTTAAATCACTTCTGAGTTCACTAGATCCTTTTGCCGCCTTGTTGCTTTTTCCTTCACAGATTTTCACATTGTCGAATCAAAACCGTAAAAAAGAGAAAAATAAGTAAACTCATACCAGTGAACTGCATTTAGACGAACTCGCATTAGTTTGTTCGGCAAGCTTTTGACGTACAACAGATTTTATTTAGTTTTCGCTCCTAATTTAGTAATTAATTAAAATAATTTTGTCAGTCAGAACTCGCGCTTTCAAAATCATCACAAAATTCAGTCTTTAAAACTCACAAGAAGACAATAATATGAGATTTTCTTTGATCTATTCAACTACTTTCCACATTTTGTTGCCACACAGAAAAACGCTCGGTAAACGAAATTTATTTTAATACTGGAAACTCCGGGCAATTTACGGTATTTCCTGTACAAAAAAAACACTGCTGCAGCTCAGGTACATTTGAACACTCGCAGTAGAATAGAATAACAACAAGCATGAACTTTAAAAATCCGAATAAGGATTTAAGAAAATTTCCCTTGCTATCCATGTCAAGAATTGATCGTGATAAAAAAAATGAAGATCTGATCTAGTTGCACTGAAGATACATTTACTGTTGAATAAATTATTTTAAAGCCATGAAAGACCATTTTGATTTTTGCATATAAAAGGCATAAAACGGGAATGAACAAACGCGAATAAATATATGATAACTGATGCCGGATACACGATCGACGGTACCTGATACACGATAGAGCGCTTTTTGTTTGTCCTTGAAACGAAAACAGGGAACTGAATGCAAACCGAACGTGAATCGAGTTTCTGGACTTTTGATTGGTTTTATGAACACTGAGAGAACACGCGTGCCATCTGATTGGATTGTGAAACATGTTGGAATGCAGATGGTATTTTATTTGTCGGGCAAACATGTTCAGTAGAAACGAACGAACAACGATTGTTTCTAAATACTTTCTCATTGGATGAACGAACAGATTTACTGAAAGGTCATCATAACGCCTCACGTTGTTCATGTTTTCATCTTCCCCAGGACTGGCAGGTGAAACAGGAAGCGAACATGTTGCGAAATAGTTTTTCAAGGACATTCGAAAAGCGCTCTATAGCTTTGTTGACAGTCATTTGAAGAACACCTGATGCACCGATAGATGATGCATGATATGCCTGATACACGATACAAAGTCTATAATTAGGCCAAACGAGATACGATACACGATACGCGAAGGTCCTTCTTGGAAGTATGTGGGCATTATGTTTGGACTACAAAATTAGGCTTGAATCATTCACAAACAAAAGCGGACTGATGACCAAATATTTGAATTAACAAGCAAGTTAAAGAGATGTATTTTTGATCTGCAACTTTAATTTTTGAGATAAACGCAAATTAAACGTATATGCAGAGTTTAAGATTTGAGTGGTGTCAAGATGGAGGCGTTCGAATATTTTCCGTTCGGACTTCAATTCACCAGTTCTTTCTCAGCAAAGAAATTAGCTGTTACAGCCATTTTGTGTCAAACAAATATTTACTTCAGGTATTGTTTGTTGGATAACTTTAATTCTTGTTTCTTCACATCGTACTTGTAAACAATTTGTTTCTTCTCTTGGAACACGGCGTAGATGTTACGCGTGACACTGAAAACAACCACCATTTTGGGCATATTTCCTCTCATATTTATGAAACTGCAACATCTAAACACAATTTGTTTATCCTGCAAAAGAGAACAAGTTAGTTCCATTGTTCTGGTAAAATAATTCTGTAATTGGTGCAAAACTCGTTACACGAGAAGCAATTGAAGGTGCAAAAACGAAATGTAAGCCAACACCGTGCACTGAGCCAAGTGTCTATCCCTTAACGTGAGAGGTTTAAACAAAATAACAAAACAAAGAAACGCTTTCAAATGGTTTCACAGTCAGAGAGCTGATACTGTTTTTTTGCAAGAAACTTTCTATAAATCTGAAAATGTAAAATGTTGGGAAAATGAATATGGTGGAAAAATGTATGCAAATCACGGTACGAACCACAGCAAAGGTGTTGCCATTCTTATCAATCCAAAACTAGATTTCACACTATAATCTATTCAAAAAGATGCCAGTGGATGAGTAATTGTCGTTTCTATTGTTGTAGACAAAAATAGATTTGTGTTAGTAAATATTTACTCACCTAATGACCAAAATGCTCAGGTGCACTTTTATAAAAACCTTTTCACATTGTTGGAACCTTTTTCAAATGAAAACATTGTTCTCAGGAAGAGATTTCAATTGCTGCATGTCAAGCAATGACAAAAGCGGAGGTGTTTCTTTTACTTTAAGCGGTGATCAAAGAAATCGACAACCTGATTAAGTTATTCAACTTGAAAGATGTTTGGAATCAACAATATCCATACAAAAAAGACTTCACGTGGCAGAATGAAGCTGCTCTCATGCGACAGAACAAAATGGAGTTGCTGCAAAAACTTAATAGGCTTCAAAGACAATTGGACAACAAATTTTCTACCACCGTAAATGAATAATTAAACTCAAGCAAGCAAAAGTTAGACAAAATAATTTATGCAAAAACAAATGGATGTATTATACGCAGCAAATTAATGCCGATGGTACGAGTCTGGGGAAAGAAATAGTAAATATTTCCTCTCCTCCGCAAAGAGAAACTACACAAAAAAAAACATCCCACTCCTTAAGGATGAAGCGGACAATAACATAACAAATCCTAATGCAATACTTGAAGAAAAATGTTATTATGAAAATCTAACAACCCCAACCCCTCTGATCCAAAGTTCTCGGTGTTCTTTGAAAACGAGAATTTACCAACCATATCTCATGAAGAGAAAATGCACTGCAAAGGTCTTTTCTGTAAACTAGAAAATGGCAAGAGAAAAACACCTGGCACGGACGGCTTAACAACTGAATTTTATAAATATTTCTGGAATTGGTGATGCTTTTGTCGATAGCTTCAATTACAGTTTTTCCATTGGTCATCTTTCAATATACCCAAAACAGGGAATCATCACACTCATACCAAAAAAGAATAAAAATCTTGAGCACCTACAAAATTGGCACCCCTTTTAAACACTGACTATAAAATTGCTACTAAGACGATACCATGTTGATTAGAAAAAACACTTCCTTCAATCATCCATTCAAACTGAACTGGATACATAAAAGGCAGATATATTGGCGAAAACATTAGAATCATATCGGACATGCTACATTTCACAAAACACAAAAACATTCCTCGCATTGCTATGTTTTTAGACTTTGCGAAGGCCTTTGATTCAATTGAATGGTTTCAACTTTGGACCGCAGTCCATTAAGTGAATTGAAGTTTTTTATCGTGACATATCAAGTTAAACTATCAACAGTGGTTTCTCTTCCCCCTTTTTCAAATTGACTAGAGGAGTTCGTCAAGGCTGTCCACTTTCTGGATTACTTTTTGTCATTGCTATCGAGCTATTAGGAAATACAATATGACAATCGAAAGACATAAAAGGCACTGAGGTTGGCTCTAAACACATTAAATTATCACAATATGCCGATGACACTACGGTTTTTGTATCAGACATTTTGTCTGCAAAGAATCTGAATGAACTATTGAAGCTGTTTTCTGAATGCTCCGGACTAAACATCAATCCCTCTAAATCTGAAGCCTTATGGCTAGGTTCTTTGAGAAATTCCCGGGAGCAAGTTTTGAACTTTCGAGTTCCAGACCAGACAGTATATGCCCTCGGTGTTTATTTCTCTTACAACACGGACGTTGCAAACCAAAAAAATTTCTTCTCAAAATTAGATTCTATCAAATCCCTCCTAAACCTATGGAAAACCAGAGACCTTACACTTTTTGGTAAAATACAGATTATAAAAACGCTAGCACTATCCAAATTAATATTCGTTTGTTCTGTGCTCTCAAGCCCTACTGACTTTGAGAAAGACGTCAACGATATCATGTTCAGTTTTCTATGGAATAACAAACCTCCCAAAATAAAAAAATCAACTC
>JAOBYG010325517.1:0-16479 GCA_025403545.1 Epizoanthus stellaris
TCGTACCCTACCCATAACAAACCGAATGTGTTTTCAAGAGTAGAGTCGGTACCAGTCAGTTGCTTAGCATGCTGTTGCAACAGCACACTCCAATCTAAACTTGGAAAAAGCCAATGTGGATTACCAGAGCCAGCACTTAACTCCGGTGTCTGTAGCATGAAGTGACTGAAAGTATTACTACTCCCCCTGGATGGGATGCTAGTAAAATGCAATAAAATGTTGGTCTATTACCTCCCCTTTAACAACAGTTAAGGTGAAGTAAAAAGGGAAACCATTTTCTTGCAACTTGTTTGATAACGCTGAGGAAAAGAACAGGATTTGAGTTGTTAGAGGTGACATTGCTCGTATTGCTGCATCCACAACAACAACAACAACAACAACAACAACAACAACAACAACAACAACGCACTATTTATTGCAAAAGCAGAAAGTGTTGTAATTGGTGCAAAGTTTTACTGTACGTGCATTCTGCAACATCATCATGGGATGCAAGAGAAGTTGATGGGCAGATAATGGGTGGGTTTACACTAGAGGCCATAAGTGACATAAGTAGGTCTCAAATGAATTTGCGGCATACTTGGGGTATGAACGAAAATATGTGTCGTACGTGAGTCCTACTTCGTTACCTTAGGAACATGACCACTTCAAAGGAGCCGAAGTATACTTCCCAGTTTGGTTTATACTAATAATGCACGCAATATAGCTTTGCAACTCGAAACGCAACATTATTGCACAACAAATTAATGTTGCAAGAAAATAGAAGGGAATTAATTTGGATTTAAGGACTGTAACTGTCTTCAGGACCATGATAAATAGTATTTTAAGCAATCTTAAAAATTAGAGGCTTTTCTTAAAAATACTTTATATTAAAAGAAGCTGGTAATTTACATTCGAATCTTTATATTGGATGTTCCAATCTTGGATTTTGGTTACAACAATTCATTTTCATTAATATAATAGGGTAGGGGGACAAATTACTTCCAAGCGTACCCTCTTATTTCGCGTTAATCTGATTCGGTACTGTTCATTAACAAGTATGTAACCGTTTTTTAACATCAAGATCAATTAAAAAAGCCATATTAATCGAAAAATGGCGGACCCAAATAATAATAGCTATTACAGTTTACCATAGCCACGTATTATTCCTTGTAAATTCTCCATTCAGTTTCCTAAACTCCAATGTTTGAATTTTCAATATTAAGAACTTTTTTCGGAAAAGGGTTTCTAACTCTATCTGTTTTTATCCGCAAATAAAGGGTCCTTATTAATACTACTATAAAATCAATATCTGTTTCCTGTTACAGGTTAAACGAACGGCGGTATTCCCTAATGACCACACGTGGTTTTACACAACTCTCAACAAATCGGACGTGGATAAAGGCAATCCATTTCTTAGTGAGAAAGTAAGTAGCCGACTGAACTTAATGGGGAATTGACCAGCAAACGGCTAGTTTATATATGTACTAACGTAAAATATAGTATTTGTATTAACGGCTAACATGCACCATCGTATTGTAAGTTAGAGTTCCGTTTATTTCTTTTGGCATCTACACTTTGTTTATTTCACCAAACATAACTTATCACTGCACACACAATAAAAACCCTTATATAAGAACCTACATTTTCAAAACCAACCTCGATAGGTTCTTATGATTTGATATTTAATAATAATATTATCAACAATAATAACAACAACAACAATATTAATAATAATAATAATAATAATAATCAATAATAATTTATATTGCATAATTTCAAGAAAATGTTCAGATGCATATTATATAATATAAAATTACAATAAAAATGTCTATATGTAGAATTAACAAAAGTTCTAAACTCCAAAATGGAAATAAAATTGAATTACACTGATATATTTATTGATTCAAAAGAAGACTTACCTACGTAAAAACGGTTTAGAAACTTTTTCAAAATACTCAGACATCTCTTGTGTCTGGACTTGGGCAAAGTGTTCCACAAAATAAAAGCTGCTACATTGAATGATCGGCCGCTATGCAAGAGCAGCTCGAGTATTGCAGCTGGGAAAATGGAGAGAGATGCCAATGTTCCAGCGTAAGCTATATCTATTGGATCACGGAACGTAAAGCATTCAGCACAATAAATTAATTTTATAACTGTTTGATTTCCTTAACTATTCATATAATATTACACCGAGTATAAAACTTTAGTTTGATTTAGTTTTTAAATTAAAATAAAATATTAGAAAATTAAGAGAATCCCGTGATTTGTTCAGTGCATTTGCAACATTCCTACACTTACTGTAATTATCGTTTTGAAAATTGAATTTTATAGGAAGCAAAAGACATCGTAGAAGAGTATTTGACAGCCCTCAAGAAAAACAAAGGGTACGTGGGCATTTGGTTTCATAAAGTCTCTGAGATATAGTTTCACACCTTGTCATTCTTCAGATGCGTTATACGTTACCGTGTCTAGTAACTAGTGTCATAGTATATTTTCTCTGCACTCTAAGTCCTAGCGAATCCATAGTAATGACACTTTAGTAGTATAATTTCTATTTGCAGGCAGTGTACTTTATTGTACTTAATTTATAAAGAAAATACTAAATTGAAATTGAAATTGAAATTGTATACAGTTATTTTAGAAAACCTTCTACTAAATTCAATTCCTTCAAGTTTATTTAAAATAAATATATCTTGTATGAGTTGTATCCGCATTGCCAAGGATTCCGAAAGTTGTGGATGTCAACACATATTTTGGACATTTCATGTGTGCGTACTTAATCATTAGTGAACTTACATCTTCTCCAAGAAGTCAATGACATTACAACATCTCCAATATACTTTCTATCGATAAAACCAAGAAACAGACATAAATGCTACGTACAGCCAACCACATTTCGCATCGCTTTCCTTCCTTGCAAACATATCATCAACAAAACACGACACCAAATATCCTGAATGATGAATTCATTTTCATGCTCAAATATGTCATTTAACAGGCAATAGTTGTAAATCAAAGCTCTTCTGGTTTGTCTTGTTTCTTTAGAGATAGGTTTACCTTTAACCGCATCATAAATATTGAGAGGAAAGAAGATTTGAGGAGAGGACGGCGATACCTCTTAGAACTGGTAAGATTTTGAATCAGCAGTACACCGGGGATTTCTCAGGATAAAGGATATAGATGACTACTATTTAGATCTAGAAAATAAATCACAATTTCATGGCTAACTATTCTATTCTCACATTGGACTGGAAGTACCTTTTCCTGTATTGTTGCTCTCTGTGTTTTTGTCTTTTCTATTCTCCTTATACCTCTTGTACAGACCAATTATTTTCAATTACTATATCATCTAGTTACTTGGTTCAGTTAGCCTCATATGGTTATTCCAGGCAATCAGTTCCTCAATTCGTTTTGTAATTATTATAAAATTGTATGCACATTTATTTTTGCAAAAATCGAGTACAAATAAAGTATTTTTGAGTACAAATAAAGTATTTTTGTTGTTGTTGTTACTGCACTGAATATCCCTTGATGTACGTATAAACGTGTGAGACGTTTAGCTCGACACGAACATAAAATGTAGATCCAATTGTCCCCAATTAGTAAACTTTCTTAAGTTGGCTAGATCTTATGACACAGAAATAAAGTTATTATTATTATTATTATTATAATGAAATCCCCTATCTCTTACCCATTTGAGGACTGGAAGTATCCTGCAAGAGTATAAAGTCAGATACCGTAACTTTTGAACAGTCATGGGTAGAAACACGAAGTATGATTCACAATCACATGACACTACATGCCTTTTAAATAAATTCCACATATCAAAATTTATAAAAACTACTAAAATCAATTGTGGTATGTGGTACGTATTTAAAATTGAATTTTATAGTATTTTTGTTAAGGCAGACTATACTCAACTGCGGTGTCATCTCAATTGCTTCTCCACACCTGATTAAAAAAATAAGTATCAATAAGAACGGGTTTTCATTCTAATGACAGCTAGCTGTTGTAAGATTCGCATCTTGAATCGAGGACTTTGTAATAAAAATGTTATGAAATTTAAAATGCATGAACATTCTCCAAAATTGCTTAAAATTGTATTAATTTGCTTGTTATACAATACTAAAATTGTACATAACTTGTGCTCAAAAAATAATTTTGTCATTGTTTTTTAACTGTTTAGCCGTTTTGTTTATTGTTGAATTCGATTTTGGAATGTTTGTTTAATTCAAGGTGAGGGATGGAAAAATAGTCAAACTACATGGAAACATTACATTTTGTAATATTTTGAAGCTGCTAGGAAAATATAAGTAATATATACTGAGCAGTTATTAAAGAAGGAAACTTATTTTGGCTTGTTTTATTCTTGTCACAGGAACTAATGGAGAAAGGAAAATGTAAGTAAAGCATTTTATCATGCACTGTGTTACTGTATCAATTTCGCATGGCTTTAGCTTCAATATAGTGTAGATAAGCATTGTAACAAACCTGTAAATGCCTGGTGGAAAGCTGTTTAATAAACAAACTGTTGGTAGTTTTCTTCTGTGTCTTGAAATGTCCCTTCCATCATGCTATATATTCTCTCGCCAACTGCAGTAATACGTTTAAAAAATGTGTTGATTTTCTTCTGAAACTCGAGTAATGTGTATCTTTCTTTCGTAAGTGGTAAAACTATAACTGATAAGAAAGTAGAGGCTTAAGACGTGTTTGAAAGGGGCAAAAAGGAATAATGGTATTTTGTGTTCTTTTCATTTGTGCGAGAACTAAAACTAAACCAAGTTCCAGTGCATAGAAACCATCTTGTAATCCCAAGATATCTTTCAAAATCTTTTGTCGTTCCTTTTTTGCAGCTCAAGCGGTCAGGTTATCAGAGTACGTTTACAAGTTCAAGAAGGAGTACATTTCTAGTAACCAGACCAACGCCCCGGAAGGCCTGTGCTATCCACAGGGATACCAGTGGAGGCGAGATGTGAAGGTCTATTTCGTTGTGACAGGTATTGATGGAAGTGCTTTCATATTCATCCATAAGAGACCATCAAACCAATGTTAATTCCTCAGCGAATTGACTGATTTTAACACTCGTGAATGTGACCAATTTCAAGAACTTGTCTGGAATTATCTTGAAATAAATAAGCAAGATGCACGAGTGACGCTGTAGACAAATCGTTGATGTTACTAAATTTACAAAACCAAATGAGAAGTGAGGACAAATATAAATAATTCTTTATTGAATCATATAGTGTGCGATGTACCATCTCTATTTTACAGTTGTCATCAGAAAAGAAAGTTAACATCTTTTGATTTATAGGTGAAGTGTTTCAGAAAGCAAATTCCTTTCACACACAACGCATAACACATGCTTCGTAACATTTGAGTGGGGAAGAAAGCTGTCATAGATTTTAACAAATGATTTCCTCTGAGACTGAATATGCATACAGCAACATGGGTTTCTTCATTACACCATTTCTAACTCTCTCTTTTCTAAACGTTTTCCAAAACTTCCAACTGCTTTCACCTTTTGATTCGTTGCAGTGAAAAACATGGGACATTGGATTAAGTTCTTGATAGACGAGTTATGTTATGTAAGTATATCGTTTTGTTCAAACGCTTTTCCATGATAGAATAAACATCGGCCGTAGGTTCTTATATCATGAATTTTTTGTATGCAGGTTTTTACTCTACATATTATTAAAAAAGTTTCAGAGTTTCAGAACAACTCCTTAATTTTTAGATGTAAGGCCTTGTTGATCCAGCGGCTTGTTTATGTTGAAAAAGTTAAGCTTTTCAATACTTTTTAAGCTTTCAAATAAAGTCTGCGAGACCTAAATTAATAAAGACGATTATAGTTTCGTATGCAGTATATTTATTGGGGCAAACATAGTGACATAAATCTATTTCTTTTTCTAGAACACTTAGTATTGTTTTCAAAACATTCTGACACAGTCCACGCTCTACTTTACTCTACTAATGTTTTTCTAACTAGTTAGTTCATTAATCAGCTAATTCGTTCGCTGGTTTGTTTGTTTGTTTACTTGTTTATTAGATAGATAGTTAGTTTGACTGTCTGTCTGTCTTTGTTTTCTTAATTAGTTTAAACTATAGTTATTAATTAAAACTATTTAATAATGTGTGTGTGGGTGTGTGTGTATGTGTGTGTGTGTCTGTGTGTGTCTGTGTGTCTGCCTTCTGTCCCGACGTTTATAGTAGTAAAGTAAAGTTTTGCTCTTTCCTATTTTTGCTATTTATTAAGAAGAGCAGATTGTATTATCAAGATGATGATCTCTTTCAGATGGAAAAGACTCCAAGACGAAGCCGTACAAAGAGGAGCGGCAGATAAAATGGGAAATCGAGAAACAGCCCACATCATATTACTCGGACTTATGTAACCGATGGGTTTCGCTGGCAGGGGTAAGTACATCATGGCTGTGAAATCCCTGTTGGTCCTCCTGGGATCTACTTTGCCCCATTTAAAACTGTTGCATTTCAGTCCTGTTGAATTCAATTCAGGGAAAAAATCTACAGAAAAGCGGCAGGAATTCGACGTTTGAATAAGTAAGTTTCATTAGTCGATTATATGTCGGACGGTCGACTGACTTTGTGTCACCACGCGACAGATTCAAACGGTTATATTTCTGCCGTGCCTAAACGTATGGAAAGTATTTTGTATGACCCCACGTTCAAAAATCATGTCTTCATATCATTTTGAACTGACGGCTATTTGATGTTTGAATCTGACAGTATGAACATTTACTTGAATTAAAAATGACCGTTTGAACCGGGCCTTTGGTTTTCACGGGTGATGGTGAAAATTGGAGAGTTTCTTTTGAGGAAGAAAAGGTTTTGACACGTGACACACAATATAGGATTATAGCCGTACACACTATATATAGCTGATATACTTGTCTATTTTAAAAGTACAACTCCAAAACTTTAAAATATTTCGGTTTCCCCCGTTTTTCTTCTAATAGCATTAGTAAAACTGAAAAAAATCGTAACAATTTCTTCAAGTATAGAACTACAAAACATTACAATGGTCCTGAAGGGAGTGAATTTTAGTATATTTTAAAATATAGTTAACGAATGGTACGATTCATTAGATTTTGATCAGTAAACACTCAAAACAGACCCAGATACTGGGAATCAGCAATAAGTAAAATATTATATAGATGATATGCAGCTGGACACTTCGTTCTCGTACGGCTTTTGAATTAAAACTCGTGATCACCCCGGCCCGCGCGTCTTGTACTCACACGAAACAAGACACGCGAACGCCGCTGTGCAACACAGGAAATTAAATTGGAGGAGCGCGAGTGTCATTGCAGCCGAACTTCTACTGCGATAAACCCCCCAAGCGAATTTAGTTCTCGCTTCCACCATTCATTACTCAACATGTCAAGTGAAACATAACGATTAGACAGTTCTACGAACTCCAGTTTGCATCTACAAGTGCAAATACGTCCTTCCCACCTGATATCGACGGCCTCAGTTCTTGGATGCACTCACGTTTCCTTGGCGGTTTCTCCCCTCAAGAGCTTGATAGTCACTTCCCCTCGAAACTGCCTCCTCACCTAGTTTGACTGGTACTATCAAGGCTAGTAGTGAAACACAGTAACATATGAAGCTACTCGGAACATTACCGCTCGAGTGTTGGAGGAAATGAGCCGAATAAACTTTGTCGTCATAATTTTTTTGTGGCATGCTAAATTCCAACATTTGTTGCCGCCTCTCACTGGAATTTATCACAAAAGAATAAATGCATTACAATGGCGCTCATTAACACCGAAGAAAACTGAATTAACAGCAAGAAAAAAGTTGGTTAAAAGTTCCCTTTTTTTAGATCGGAAATCCTTGAAAACGCTGAAAGTTATTTTTACGGCATTTGTATCTGAATCCACTGACAATCTGCAGTTACTTCTTAGCCTGCCCGTAGACGCTAATCTTCCTTCGCAGCGAGAAGAGAGATTTTTCTCGCTGCGAAGGAAGATTCAAGATTAGCGTCTGCGGGCAGGCCAGTTACTTCTGCGACCTCATAAACTTATCACGTTATATTTTTCGGCTTCAGTTGTTGTGCTTTCAATTGTTCCTTGACAAAGCTGGAGCGGTAATGAATAACCTTTTCTTGCAAATTGTCTCGCAACTGTTTCGCTTCGACTTTCGGCGTTCCGAGTTGCACGTATTTTAGAACGAAGGCAACTCGGATGAGGACGGCACAAGACAAAAAAACTTAACTACAGAATACAATTGAGAATGCACCAAGCTAACCACCTGTCCACCGTCGTCTTCAGAAATACAACGTGAAAAGCCCAAGTTTTGTGTTTTGTAGATCGACAACGTTATTAGTTCGGCTTCAAAACTAGGGTCTCTATAGTTCTTACAATTCGCCCTCCTTCACACAAGGGACAATAAAACGAATTATACACAAAGGAAAAGAGAAAAGAAGAAAGAAGAATTTCGGCAGCCGTCGTAGTAGCCGTTGCCGTCCTAGCTACTTGAAGTCTCTATTACTTCAGGCAAAAGTGTTCACCAAGTATATTCTCCTCTGAGCAACTAACAACAAGTTACAATGCAAGTTGATATATGGGGTGGTAATTCGGTAACCCACACTGACTACTCGCAAGAAAATATCGCTTGTATATCCGGAGTTTAAACCGGCTAACATTTGTTTTGTTTATATCCGTGTTTATATATAACAATATATCAGTTTTTGTAAGTATCAGGTAGCCAATCTTCAGAAAATATTTCCCTTTTGCTCAATGTTTGTTTAAATTTGTCATTCATGATTGCAATAATGATGTGACTAATTCTCAATCATCATCGTATATCGGAAGCTGTCGGTAATGTTATGAATAATGGTGGATTTAGCTCTCATACAACTGTTGGTAGTTCAAAGTGCATTATATTTAAGAAATTAAATTTGTTCTCCCGAAGTTACAACTACTTGAAGTCACGAGCCGTTTATGGCTGGAAATCACAGCAGTGAAAACCAACTGTAATTCAAACGGAAACAAAATATTTTCGTAAGAGGTCTAAATCAGTCTCCTCAAGTCAAACAACCCGCGCCTGCAATGGCTGCAAACGTGCTAAGATTTTAAAAGTTCTTTCTAAAGGAAGGTTTTATATTTTTGACACTGTTTTCTTATATTTCAGCAACAACTTATCCTAATTTTGTTTTGTTTTTCTCCACAGGCATTTGCCAGTATCTTAATTATGTTTCTAATTAACTGGGGGTACGCCCTGGCCAATATCTCGGTGGCCCTCCTGGTGTATATTTATATCGGCCAAGCCAACCCTGGCGTGTCCAAAGGTAAGACTGAGGAGTGTCTCTTCGTAATTTCAACCTAATAGTTTAACAGTTAACAGTTTAACAGTTTCTTTATTTTCCACATTTTAGACAGATATATTATTTTTACATTCTAGAGCGGAGTGTGGAAAGGTGTAAGAATACAACCCAAGGGGTTAACGAGTTCCTACACCTTTAATATATTTAGCATGAAAATGTTTGAGTTGTCAAAGTGACAGATAGAGATAGTGTATGCAAAAGTTTCTTGTTACGTAAGGTGGAGGTAAAAAGCACAGATACTGAGTGTTGTATGGAAGTCATTAAAAAACTAAATTTAAAGACATTTAAATAAAGCGGATTTGGCTATTTTGGTAATAAAATGACCTGCTGAAAGTCTTACACTACTCTGGATTTTTGGTACGGCTAGGATAAAGTGGCCTACCTCAATAGGTAGTCCGAGTATGGGTGAAACTGGCATGGGTACCACTTTTATCCGAGCCGTACGAAAATCCACTGTAGTTTAAATGGGGCTTGAGAGATACAGAAATTCGGTTCAAAACCCTTGAACACTCAACCATTTTTAGCAGCCCTTCAGTTTCTCAGCGCACAACCGATCAATATTTTGCAATTTTCATTGAGACGAAACCGAACACGACGGACCAACCTTTTTCAAAATGCCAGTGTGTAAGAAATTCTCCACGCCTAGTATAGTAGGCTTCAGGCTCCAGAGTCGAGTTTTTCTTTTTTTACTGGCCGACCAAACTTCAACAAACTTTAAAGATAAGAAACGGCAGTTGGAATCATGAAGTTTACAGCTATTTCAAGAAAGGTTGTCTTGGACAGTGTACACTGAATCATGCATAGTATATTCGTACTAGTACAGTATGCAGTGATCATTTGTCCATACATGAACCAAATAGAATTGTGATTCTGGTCCAAATGTTTAATCTGGACCTTCATTAGCTGCACCGACTCGGCTAGAAAGAACAACCACAATTCCTTTCGCCCTGGGCATGCACGAAGTCACATGCACGAAAGCACAATACTCCAGACAACCATTTTTTAAATAGCTGTATGCTTCATAGAATACCAAATGCAAAAATGCAAGTAAAGTTTTGGGGGGAGAGGCGAATGTCACTTACACCTCTATAGAAGTTTATTCTTGTTTCTCGATCACAGTCTTTCATCTTTTCCATTTACTGATGTGCCTTTTCAGGTTTCACATGTTACAAACACGCTTGATATTTTCAATTTCAGGTATAGCCGCCGACTTTAGTTTTTACAAATGGATGCAGTCTCTGTGGGAAAAAGCGAGGAGGTAACGTCTTGTGATATTGTTGTGATATTGTTGTGCAATCACATGAACGGGTTGTAGTTTGTATTAGTAAAGAATTGTTCGTAGAAAGTAGTAAAATGATAAAGATCCATATAATTTTGATAGTGCGCTACAGGCATGTGGTCAGTATGGTTCGGTCTAGTGAATGATGGCAAGTGATGGCAAGTGATGGCAAATGATAGAGAAGTAGTGGTAAAATGATGACTTTTGAGTTGCCTGCGGAGAAGGCTAGCTTATAGTTTAGCTGTAAAGTGCAGGATGAATGTGGCAGAGATTACGGAACGGACTAAAATTCATGATATTGGACCGTTTGGCGATAACTAGAATCACTTTTTGAAGCAACTTTAGCGTATATTTAACAAATGTACGATAGCTTTCCGTGGTATGTACTCTTATAGATCACGTTTTTCGTCATCGAATGGTCGAAATGTTGTGGATTCACAACAAATTTTGACCATGACATGGCGGAAAAAGTGGTCTATAAGAGTACATACCATGGAAACCTATCGTACATTTGTTTTTTACAACAAGAAACTCATAAATAGTCAGACTTACCGGCTGTTTACGAGCATGTGCAGTGGTGCGCGTAAATCGTGGTATGAACTCTTATAGACGATGGTTTTCAACCAATCGGAAAGCGAGAATATCACGACATGTTGTAGAAATGTAGTTTCCGTAGTGTTTGTGCTTTCGTCTTCTCAGTAGCTATGGAAATGCGACAAGATAGCATTGTGCCCTTAAGTTACACTCGGATATATCCTTACTTATCCGTACGTTTCCAGAAAACCAACATTCTTCTACTTGTTGTAAGCTAGTTTTCACTACATCTGTTTTGGATACTTTTGTGGCGTAACTACTAAGTGATGAGGACGTTCCTATTTATTCGTCACAATACTTGTTATTTATGTAAAGGAAATTGCAAGAGAAATTAGTATTTCAGTATCTGAGTAGCGATGATGGCAAGTGATAGAGAAATAGTGGTAATGATACTCTGAATATAGAACGATGGCAAGTGATGGCGAATGATAGAGAAATAGTAGTAATGCAGACCTCTGAGTTACCTGCGGAGGGGGCTAGATTCATATTGGTTGCGAATGAAAGAGTTCACCAGTGTTGATTTATATTTTACAACTAATTCTGGCCATGTTTTGTTTCAGGAAACCTCAGTCACAGCAGCAAATAGTGGTTCCTACGAGCGGCATCCCCTATGGAGTATCGACGTATCAATTAACAGAGGAAAATGCGGATTTTGCAAGTCGGGATCGCCGCCATCACTCGTCCGTTGTAACTGCAACGCTTGCGCCACAATAACGCGAGTGTTGTGGTAAACGTATTAATTGAACATCGGGGGAAATTCTAAATGTCATTTGTACTACTTACCGTGGATACAATTATTTTAAAACACGTCGTCTGGGTTATCGAGCTGACTTCAGTCCGTCCTCTTCCTCTTGAAAATTGTGGAGAAAAACAAGACGGTGGAGAGCTGGGGCGATAAGAGCAATTATCCGCCCCAGTTTCCCGACATGCCAGCTCGCCCACCAGCTCTTTCTCCGCGATTTCAAGAGAAGAAGGACTGCTCGCAGTACTGTTTGCATTCTAGAGTTGTCGTGTATTCGTGCATACCCAAAAGCCTTGTTCACATTTGTGAAGTGAATGCAAGCGCAGGAAAACTAAATGTAAACCAAAGTGAAGAAAATGTAAATCCAACGCAAGAAAATGACACGCAGACCATTTGACGAGTAACTATATCTTGGGCTTCCGTTTGTGCTTATCTTATTTGCTTCACGAATTTTTCAATGTGAACGAAGGTGAAGTAAGCGCACATCAGTAATCACAGACTTGCACAAGTTGGCTAAATCAGAAAAGAAAAACCGAGTGAGTCGCCTTCGAACGAAATGCCGTCGGAGAAACGTAACTGAACCGCGAAGAAAGACTTTGAGAAAGTAGAAAAAGCAGTAGCCATACGTATAGTTATGAAACGCATAATACAGCGCATATATATGCATTCACTTCACAAGCGAACCAGGCTTAGCCGATTAATTTAACTGCAGCATGATTCCTTCAAAGTAAGTTGCCTGCGTGAGGAAAGGTCTCATAAGGCGCCTACTTTGTAGGCTGCAAATGCACAGATGCGGTCATTTACAACCAGGCTTGGGGCTCACTCGTTCGGGCTGCATAGTTTAGCTACTGCTTTGAGCAGACTTCTTCGAGTCCTTATGACCTTCAGCGGTGTAGAGTGTTTTTCGTACAAACGTTTGCTGCCAGGCTTGGAACAGTTACCATTTTTGATGCATGATTTATGAAATTTCTTCAATTTACCCAAATACAAACTGTATGAGGAAAAAAACTCTGGTTGTGAGTGAACCACGCGCAAACTGAATTTCAACCTATAATAAAACAAGAAGAAACATTTTCATTGCGAGTAATTCACGTATAAACTGAATTCGAATTTTTAGTACATCCGTTCTACACTGCTCGATAGGTTTGTAGCTAAGATGAACAGCCAGCAGGGTGCTAAATTCTCTGTTAGTTCTGCAATTTGGGAGATGATTGTTTTAATAATTTAGTTGTGGCGAGAAATAAGTATTAATTATATAAAAAAGTCATAAATCTATTATTTAATATATTGTATGAAATTTAAAAATTTAATGCATTTATTGAGAGAGACTCTTGCCTACACGATCAACAGTTGAAACGAAGGGAAACTACACTAATTCACAAGAGAGCGTATCATTTTACACTTTTTGGGGTGCAGTACGAAATCGATTTCATTGTCTCATGTTTTGAACTGTGATCGTGTTGGGTTTGAAATGACTGTTAAGAAAGTCTTTCCAGTGTTGAGATCACAGCTATAAAATATTCAGGATTGGTTTGGTGAGTGAATGTGTTGTGACCTGCACGACAGAAAATACGGTCCCATACTTGGGCTGATTTTCATTGGTACATATTAAGGTGTACATATTAGGGAAAGTTTTGGAATTCATTATTGTTATTTTCAAGAATATATCTTTCTTTTGAAAGGAGGGAACAGTTCAAAAGTACGGTACCAAAGCTAGCGGGTCTTGCTAAACAGGGAAATTCTGGTTAAACTAAGTTACTGTTCTGGAGGTATTCGAACCTTGGGATATTCGTAGGCGCTCATAGACTTGTAAACGTATTTATGTTTATTCTTATCGCGGGTTTAGTGTCTACACTATAATAGAATTATGAATTCTAATACGCTATTTAAAAGTTAATTTATTTTTATTATAGATTGGATTTTCTAAATCAATCAAGGAATTCAATAAAATATCATTTTGGTTTCAATGCTTTTGTTCTCCACTCACCCGCCACCATCGAGTGTACCGTCGTATGCGCACATCCGAAATCTATATTTATTTAGAAAATACACGAACTCCAACAATTCCCGATTCAGAAACTGGATTTATTCATTACTAGAACAATGTGCACTATTTACAAAAGTTCTTTAGTTTTCATTTGCGATTTGGTAAATTATTTTGCTTTGCTTTCACATTTCCCCTGGCTCCACAATTGTTAGAGTTCTTAGTTCTTTAAATGGTTTCTCCCCGAACCTAGTGCACTTTCCGCGGTGTCCCAGTTTTCTAGACTGCAGAACAGAACAAAACAGTCTCTTTTCTTTGCTACTTTGATTCGTCCGCGCGGTCGAGGAAAAGAAAGTTGGGGAGAGCGAGAAGTCACGTGGCCGGGGGAAAGGGGAGTGGCTACTTCTTGCTCACCCCAATCTTCTTTTCATCGACCGTGCTGGCAATTCGCTTATGGCCATGGTTTTACGTTCGGTTTAACGAAGAGAGGGACCGTTTTGTGATCTACCAGTTTTCTGGCAGGACCAAGAGAACTAGTTGGAATACATGATTATGTTGATAAACGTTTCAGGCCACCGCTTTGGACATTACTGATTAGTAGGTAGAGCGTTATTCTGGACACCTGGCGGGCCGTGCCCAGACTATCCAGGATTGGGGCATTCCATTTGATAATTGACGGCTCGGACCAACCACCTCGCGTTCGTATTCACAGTAAAATCGACTTGATGTAACATGCAAGACTCTACTAAGCCTGTCTTTATAAGGCATTTTAAAAGTACCGGCGTGGGGGGCCGGGGGGCGTTTCTCACGTAATTGTTGTCATGTTCGTACATAAAGACGCGGAAACGTTTCGGTACCCGCTGATTGTTATTGTATGCCATTCAGTGAAGGGAATCATTTAGTTAAAATGATTGGATTATATTTAGGGCAGAATTCCCGTGAATAAGTTGCGTATTTTCCCAAGACGTATTTAGGATATAGTTCCTAAACCTTCTGGAGCTCTGGAGGAGTATGCTACTACAAACGTGTAAGGGAGTATGTACAAACAAGGTTGAACGGATAAGAATAAACTGCGAAACTTAAGCTAGAAACAAATTCTCGTAGTGTGAATATTTTAGTTACGAGCGCTTCATTACCGAACAATCGCTTGACTGATTCAAGATTACTTTAAGTGATATAACACCTTTTACATGCAAATCACTTCTGCTTTGCCCAGTTGGAATTCCCTCGTTGCGGTTTTCAGTATACAGCTATTTAAAAAAAGGTTGACATCTGCAAAGCGCAATACCCAGCTCTCAAAGCATGATGGGAGCTCTTAGATTTCGCTAATTACTGCAAGATATTTGATCAAATCATCGGAAATGTTTATAACAATTCTTTACTGACTTTTTGCTGTCTGTTTGGAAGTCAAAGGAGGCTGCACACTGCAGAATAGACAGCCCCCACAATTCCTTTGGTGCTTGGTATTACGCTTTGCAGATGTCAACCTTTTTTTAAATAGCTGTATATGTCTAATTTAAAACCTAACTTCTGTAACACAGTAGGGTTACAAATATGTATATTGCATTGTGCTGTTTTATTTTCGGTTGCTTTGCTATGGAGGGAAGCGTGGAACCTCATGCGACGCTAGCGGTAGATAAGCTAAACACATCGCGTCACATCCGTCTACGATCTCAATTTCAAGGCCAATCACGTTATCGCAATTCTAATTATATCTTGTGGCTCAGCGGTTTAATTTTTCCAAGAACACAACTGATTTTAACTTTAAGATTCCGTGATCCGGCACCCAGCACATATAATGAAATACCGGACGTGCTTTCAAGTTTCATTTTCCCGACAATATTTAGAGTCAGTCAGGGCGACAAATTTCACTTTGTTGTATACATGTGTCAGATTAGAATGTAGTTTTCTCTTTAATATCAGTTTTTCTTATTTTGTTGATAAACGATCCAATACTTTTTCAACATGCTTTGTAGTAAGCAATTTTCAATTTCAACCTCGACCCCAGGGTCCTACTCGAGGGGTTGAGCGAATTTTATGCTTTCTTTGTCGTCAGTCCGAACGACATAGATTTGTATTATAAAGGGATATTGAGCCCACGGTTAACGTCTCCGGCAAACGGCGGGAAAACTCACGTGTCCAGATATATTGTTTGCTCAGACTGCAAAGCAGCTCATTTCGCTCGGAAATCCCGATTTTCTGTCTTTTGGGGAAGATAGGGACTGTTTTGCATTCTAGGCAAACGCAAAGGAATTTGGGTCGTGTAACTTTCGTGCCGTTTGCCGGGAAACGTAGTGCTTAATGTTCCGAATTTAGGCTTGGTTCGAACGCGAATTTCTTCAAAAACTATTTTGGCTTCACACGAAAATAAATATTGCAGCGGCTCCCTTTGTTCAAACGGTCTCTCAGTGATCGCGGATCTCAGTGTTTAGATCTCTTCTGTCAGTATTGAGGGTGTCAAACCTTCAAACTGATAACTGCATCTATTTAGGGACCACTGATTATGTATGCCAGATATTGACCCCCCCCATATATTCAGGTCCCCCCTATTTCTAGCC
>JAOBYG010326628.1:0-16474 GCA_025403545.1 Epizoanthus stellaris
AAATCAATGTCATATCTGTTCTATATTACTTGAGGCTTCCATAAAAGCGTTAATAAAAAGCTTTGTTTATCAGTAAACAAATCACAAAGCATCACGGTCGATGATCGCCGGTCTTTAACTGTCATTATTATTAATATGATAATATCGTTTTTCTTATTAAAATAATGATAATGATATTATTAATAGTGATACCGTAAGGGGTTTTGGGTAGGCTTATAAACGGGGGTAAAAGTTGTACAGTGTTTTGTGAAGGCATTTATATTAACTAAACAAGGCAAAGTAGAGGGACTTATATCCGGGGAGGGCTTATAACCGGAATATAATCGTGGGGGTCTTATAAGCAGGGGGTCTTATAACCGGGATTTTACGGTATTATTAACATTGTTACTGACATTAATAATACTGATAGTTATGTTATGTTACTAATATTATTTAATAGCAATAATTATGTAGTAGAGTGGATTTTACATGAATGTCAAAAAAGTCATGTCTTGTTTGTAATATTGCATTTTATACAATAAACAAGATATAACGCGTGCTGTGATTGGTCTGAAGTTGCGATCTATTTTTGAACAGACATTAGAATGACATCAAAATGACGCATACATGATCGCTTGGGAGAACCACTGAAGTGAAAATTTATGGCGAGCATTGGAACTGCATGCTTGAATTTCAAGCAATGTTTCTCGACGTTTTTGCCATTTTTGAGTTCTAGATGACAGGGAAATTACAAGTAAGTACATTTCTTAATTTTATGGAGGTTGTTAGGAGCATTTGTTGCGAATTTTGCAAGTGTTTGTTTTCTTGAAAACGTCTCGATCACTCGTACAAAATCATTTTAAGAAATGTTTAGTTATAAAGCAAACAGGCAGAACTCTCTCAGTTCCTATCATATCGAAGTTTCGGCTTAACGTACAGGAACAGTACAGATAAAATTGTTTTGCAATTACAGGATAATTTACAGTTTAATTAATTGTGTTGAAAATTAGGTGATAGAAACTTCACTCAAGCACTGAACGATCACGGTATCGGAAAACTACTGGCTGGGATTCTAACAACTTTGATCTTGCTCGATTTACCACCAACTTCCATAAAATTAGAAAATCTGCTTATTTGTATTATCCTGGTAAGCTTGTGTTTCAAAGCAATACAAAAACTAAGCAATTAAAATTGTATTAATGAAACTTTAAGTTGCCGATGTTCACCATATAGTTTTCACTTTGCTTACGCGCACGCTTAATCTATAAAACCGCGAACTGGACTATTTATTTAACCATTTTTGACAAAAATTGTTTTGATTATTGTATCAACCAAATAGATTCCATTTTCCGTGCGTCTGTTCAGTAATAGATGTTCAAATGATGCCAAAACATGACTAGAACGTCAGTGATATACACTCGCCTCCGGCTCGTGTGCCACTTTTGGTTCTCTCGCCGTGTTTTGATGTCACTTGAACATCTATTACTTAAAAGGCACACGGTAAATGGAATATATTTGTTAAATATTAGTTCATCAATTTTCTTTCAGCGAATCACGAAAGGAAGCAATAACACTATTGTTTCTTGGCCAATCACGCTTCATAGTAATGACAAGACATTACAAGCATTTTGGCGCAACAACCTTGCGACATGCGCTATTTTCCCACCATTTTACAGCCACCACATTTGCTAAATGTACTGCTGAATGTAATGTATTCTAAGAGACAGACCCACATCTATACAAACATAAACATAAACTATTTCTCCAATTATTACTCTTGCAAACAATTTCTTTTTTATTCACCCTCTGCAAACACTTTTTTCCAAACTTTCTCATCCGCCTTTCCTGAAAAAAATGGTCTGTTACTAATACATTTGCCTTGGTTAATATTTGACACTCATGCAAAATTTGCTCTATTGATCATATTTATAGGAATCTAATGCTCTGAAGAAAAACTACCGAAAAACATTGGATTAAACTGAATCGAGTTTAAGCTCAATCTTTTCAGGAAGGAAGCAACAAACATGGCAAATGAATGATGTCAGTTTATTTTCTATTCCGTAGAGAAACGTGAAGCGTTTGCGAAAGGGACTGCAACGCACAATTGGATTCACTGGATGACTGGAAGAGTTGGAAAGGAGGAAGGAGGCAGATTTCCAGGAGCGGAAGAGGTGGGTCCTGAGCAGGGAGGATGGTGGGCTGATTTTGAAAGAACTCGGGGAGAAAGCGGATGCCATAGAGCGTGAGTGCACGGACAAGTACTACGACACCTGGAACGCGAAGAAGGGGGCACTGGAAAAAATTTGAAATTTCCATGGTGGGGCTAGTGTGGATAATATGTGGAAAATGGGGTTTCCATACCAAGAATAATTTCCAACCATGGAAAAAGAATGGATTTTGTTAGGAAACTTAAGTTTTAACCCCCAAAAGTTGTTATTTCCATCCATGGTTTCCGAATTTCCATAGTCAAGTAAGGAAATTCAAATTTCCAAACCAAAACATGCTGCAACTCTTAAGTTTCCAAACATGGATTTTGAAGGAAACCATGTTTGGAAACTCGGTCATCCATATAGTTAAAGTTTCCAACCTCGGATTTTAACAAATCCATGCTTGTGAACTCAAAAATAAATTTACCAGGCATGGATTCTTAAGAATCCATGTTTGTAAAGTCAACAATTTGCTACCTTCAATTTTCCAACCTAGGGTTTTAAAGAAACCATGCTTGGAATGCAAAAAACTTACTGGACATAACATTTACCAGGCATGGATTTTCACAAAATACATGTTTGGAAAGTCAATGATTTGTTACCTTCAATTTTCCAACCTAGGGTTTTAAAGAAACCATGCTTGGAAAGCAAAAAACTTACTAAACATAACATTTACCAAGCATGGATTTTCACAGAATACATGTTTGGAAAGTCAATTATTTGCTACCTTCAATTTTCCAACCTAGAGTTTTAAAGAAACCATGCTTGGAAAGCAAAAACTTACTGAACATAACATTTACCAAGCATGGATTTTCACAGAATACATGTTTGGAAAGTCAACGATTTGCTACCTTCAATTTTCCAACCTAGGGTTTTAAAGAAACCATGCTTGGAAAGCAAAAAACTTACTGGACATAACATTTACCAAGCATGGATTTTCAGAGAATACATGTTTGGAAAGTCAGTGATTTGCTACCTTAAATTTTCCAACTTCGTGTTTTAAAGAAACCATGCTTGGAATCTAGAAAACTTAGTTGACATAACGTTTACCAAGCATGTATTTTCAGAGAATCCATTGTTTGGAAAGTCAACGATTTGCTACAGCCAACTTTCGGTTTTGGAGAAACCATCCTTGGAAACTAATTTAAGAAACTTGCATAACATTTTCAGGCATACATTTTCGGACTGAAGAATACATTCTTGGAAAGTCAACAATTTACTACCTTAAAATTTTCAAAATTCCCAGTATGTTGGGAGGATCCATAATAATTTGTGCACATGACAATTAAAGCAATTATAACAACTGTGGGTCTAAGAGTTCTACCTTAGTTGTACACGACCAAAGGTTTGCAATCTGAGGAAAAACTGTGTTTCATTCACAGGTATGATCTGTAGTTACCTAGGAACCACATCTTGTTCTCACTACGTGCAAAATATTTAGGTATCAAGCCATGATCTTCCTTGCCACCGCCCTCCTGCAAATCCAATAATGCACCGAAAAGGTATACTTTCAAGTCGTGGACTTGCATACTTCACCCACAAATTGTTATGTCTCCATTCCGCATGCTTTACATAATAATACCCTTTTACAATCTTGAGTCGCTGATCAACTTGGCGGACTTCTACTCTCCATGGTTCTTCTTCATCCCCCTTAATTAGAAGCATGTCAGCAACCTCTGGATAAACAGGCACTATGACAGAAGGAAGAGGAACTTCCTTTCGGAATGGGTCGACAACTGCAAACATACCATTCTGCATTGGATATAGCATCACCTGTCGGACTATGTCAGTCAAGCCAAGGCATGTACTCGTTTCGAAGGGTTCTACACAGATTGTGTCACTGAGTAAGTGATGTCTTGGGTGCCCATCTTGACCAAGTACAAGTCGATAGGCATCACAGATGATAACACGAGTGTAATTCTCACTGATACACAGTAGATAAATGTTGATAATCTTGACAATTATCTCTGAATTAGCCTGCTTGGCAATTACATCATCACCATTACGATACACAGCACCTCCTGCAAAAGTCTTATGTGTGGGAAGAAGAGCTTTACTGAATGCTCTTGCTATGTCAGGAATGGTTGCATCTGGACCTTGTTTGTCTGCAATGTAAATGGCAATTCCTCGCACCTCATCAGGAGTTAAAGACTGTATTTTCCCAGATCCAATGAGTACTCCTTGGTGAGCTCTTTCAAGATCTTCAGCAGATGCTTCACATCTAACAACAAGTTGCTTTGCAGATGCAAGTGACGATGCCACAAACTGTAAAGCAGAGTAATTCAATTACCTGGGTTTGACACTATGAATTAATAATTATGTAATTTGTCCAATTTTTTAGGAGGTTAAAACACTTGAAACAGCACTGGTACTTTTGGTTTTTGCACAGAACATTCTTTACAAACTTGTGAGTAACTTATTTCACTTTCTTGTATTGGTAGAAAATGCAGAGGTTACAAAAAAATAAGTGCACTGCAGCAAATCTAACATGATTGTGTAACTTCCAGACAGTCCAAACAAGCAATTTTCTCGATGTTGTTGCATGCCTTCTTTGTAGAGTACCTGACACTAAATTAGAAAACATATATTAGCAGAAAGAAGATGGCCATGCACAGTTCTAAATACATGATAGTGGACATGATGACAATAGTTGATTGTTTGATATTATAAGTATCTGCTACTCAGCTCTGTACCTTAGCTTGATCTGATCGGCCAGTTTGCCGATTTTTTTGTGGCTGCACCTGGCCAGTCCTTTCATTGAATTTCAAGAATTCTCGCTGTGCTTCTTTCCTTGCAAACGTCTTTTCAATACCTTTTCTGTTGTTAGACTGGTTGACATAGCGGGAAACAGCCCTTTCAAATTGGAAGCACCAATAGTTGTCAGGAGATGCAAAACGTATGATGTCTTCTGCCATGTGTGTGATATTGTGCAATGTAATCACACACTGTTCAGGACCGTACTTGTCCTCAACTAAAATGGCATATCTCCAGCACAGTTTCTCAAAGTTCTCAATCATAATTTCAGTCCACCCAGTCTTGCCAGCATTATATACCAGTTCAATGATTCTTGGGATGGGTGCCCAAACTTCGTAATCTAATGGTTCCAAGAGACCTTCAAATACATATTCTGAAGCTGGGAAAGCTAACTTCTGGAACTCTTCAGCTGCAAATAACAAAAGTAACCATGCACCATTAATATGCTATATATTTTAGACACACTCCGAAAATTAAGAACATAACCTGCATGTCTTTTTATAGTCATATAATTTTTTTAAATAAGAAAACCAGAAATAATATGAAGGTCTGGATCGACCAGAAAATGTTATTATCGCGTGGAAAGTGAGTGATACAATGGTAACTTGAATCTTGTTCAAGGTCATCCATGAAATTAAGGCTCACATGATCTGAAATAATAACTGGTATATACACTGTATTGAACATGCTGTATTGCATAGTTGATTATAATTATAGTATCAATATCAAATCATCATTTAGGATTACAATACTTGCAAATTGCCCTACTGGATTTTGCTGCAAAGTCACCAGTTCTCAAGAAAGAAACAAAAGTTCAAACCAGTCACCTCATACATTGCATATGTGATCATGTATTACTTTGATTGAATAGGTTATTCTCACCAAAACTGAATAGTCTATTTGTACAAAAGGTTGTTTCTTCATAATGGCTTCAAACATTACCTTTCCACAAAGTGAAATTTGACATGGACTTTGGGATCCTTGTTGCTTTATAATCTGCACAAAAAAATAAATTTATTAGTGGCTGTGGAACAATATGAAAAAATGAGTAGTTATTTAAAAAATTTTGTGTGATGCACTGACAAATTTAACAGTAGGGTATGGGGGTCCAGTGACCTCCCCTCCCCCTTTTCAGTCTAAGATTTCAGGAGGTCATTAAACGTGTCTACTGCTGTCTTATTTTCAGAAGACTGCTGAGCTGTGTCTCAAAGCATTTGTATGGGGGAAAGAGGATTCTTGCAGACATTAATGATGTATTATCAGGGCCTGAAGTGGCGAACAGTTGGTCACCAATGCAACTGAAAATTGAATGTTGGTGACCAGATTCTTGAGATTGGTCTAGAGAATCTTAGGCATAATGGCAGCTGCAATCTTCGCCTCAAGTTGCCAGCTGACAACTGAGCAAAAAGGTAATTTCAGACCCTGATCATGTCAATTTAGAAACTGGATCTTCAAAATAGAGAAAACAAAATCTACATCATGAAACTGTTGCGACACCTCATTGTACCGTTCTTGCAGTTTGTCAAAACACAAAATAGTGATGTTAAATACAGTCGCAAAATTTCATGTCAAGAGATGACAAGCAGCTATTCTTGCATACTTCAACCTTACCTGTTGTCCAAGGCATCCTCTGCAAAGCCTGGGAAAGCTGTTCTCTGTTCAACATATCATTACGAAGGAAGAACTCTGTTCTTGTCTTAACAATGTTCAAGCACAGAAGGTGCATTGCATCAAATACCAAATCGAGTAGGATGTTGAAGTTGTACAACTTTGACAAGCGATGAAGCTGGGATAACCCATTGAATCCTTCATCTCGTGACAGCCTGTCAAACACTGACTGGCGTTCTTCTTGTTCAATGTCTTTCAACTTTGGAACTTCATCTTCAAGGTTTCTCTTATCCCAGGGATATCGATAATGCTTACGGAAGCCAGGGTAATAGTAATGTCTGCGAGGATCATTCCACTCACCTAATCACAAAAAGGCCACTGTTACTGAGTGCTAATTTTAAAAGGTTACATGTTTGGAGAGCAACTTCACACCATTTTTCTGCACTAGTTTATCTAATTCAAAGACAGGCATTCTCAAATATCAAGGCAGATTACAATAGGTTGATACTAGGGAATGTCAGAATAACTGTTCAACTTTATGTTAAATATGGTTTCCTTGGCAACCATTCAAAGCCACAAGTGTACCTTATTTCTAATAACATTCTTGAAAAGTTTAAGTAAGGGAATTACATTTTAACATGGTGCCTATAACATCATTTGTGCACAAGTAGCAAACCAGATGGTATGGAACACAATAAATTGAAACAGCACTTGGATGTTCGTGCACAAGGAACAGCAAACCACTTTGGAATTATACTTATCTGCTAAGACCAATTTTCATCAAGGTAATATAATTATCACAAGCATAACTGAATGGGTCAGTGGTTGAATGGATCAGCGGTAGGCACAGATGCAATATTTTTCTGTTTCTGCTCTCTAATAATCTCAAGTTTACTCTTAGTTTTCTGGCTTTTGGGATTACCATAAATTATCATACTTCCCTAGGACTATAAGTGATTGGAATGTCCTGCCTGAGGTCAATGCCCCATACCAAACAGAATTTGCAAACCATTTACATGCATAATTTTTTGCTTGTTTTTTTTGCATAATTGTTTCGTTTTCTTTTGCAGCTGTAAGGAGACTAACTAATTTGTAATTTGTACGAATCATCTTATTGATGGAGGCAACTAAAGGCAGATAGTATAGATAGCCATTTGGATTATATCATTATCATTAACTAGTGTCTTTGTTGACCCAGCTAATTTGATAGTTAATTACTGATCCTTATTTCCTTACATATTTCAAAAATAAAATTGTTAAATAGGTTTTACCCATGAGTTTGCATCTTCTGCACCCATTCTTTCCACCAGTACTCTTAGACTTGCATATCTCACACTGGGCTGGATGGTCTCCTGTCCATAGCAGAAGTAACACTCTGATAATCATCTCACCAGGAGGGAGCTCATCAATTCTTCCTTTGTATTCTACCTTATAACCTATAATGAAAAATCATGATGATAGTGCAGTTTCTTCAATCAACTAAAGAAACAACAATGCTATTTTCCCTTTCCCCTCTCCAATTCCTAATGCTTTCTTGTTATGAATAGAAGGAACAGCTGAAATGTACCCCTAAAGGTTTGTTAGCAACCAAGTAAACACTAGAAGATGATGTCTGTTGTTTTTATATTTCTTACTCAGATCAGTGAGAAGGAAACAGCATGTTTTATTGGCATTAATAAATTAAACAATAACGAAATCTACATGTACAATTGTAGAGTACACGTAGCTATAACAATATCAGTGATATAACATGTACTTCAAAACAGATTATAAGGTAGGCCGTGACATTAGCTGCTACACACTATAATTTTGCATTTGTTACAACTTACATTACTTATTAATCAAATCAAACTGCACCTTCAATGAAACCTTCCTCAAGGTCTTTAAGAAGTGGTTCCAGAAATGGATCCATACAGTTTGGCTGCTTGTCAGGCAACAAATGTGATGGGACAAACCCCACTGTATACACTTCACTTTCATGAAACCGGTCAATCTTTGACATAGTTGCAATTGCAACTTCTATTGCACCTATTAGTAAAAAGAAAAATAAGAGAAGCAAATAGGATTATGACTTTGATGATTATTTCTGTGGAACATAATTTTCTTACTTGGCCAATAAAAGAGCTCAATAAATGATGATATGTAGAGCAAGTATACATGTTATTCAGTTAAAGCCACCCTAAATAATATCTATGGTTCTGGTCAAATACCCTGAAAAATTATGGTTGGAATGGACAGATGGATTCATAACAAATTGTCACTGAAAACGCAGTAACCAAATTAAAGTACAATACTAACAGCTTTCAAAACAATGACTACTGATTAGGCTAAAAAGTTTATAACTGTTTATTTATAACTGTTAAAATTCGTCAACAGAATACGTTTGTACCAACCACTGAGTTGTATGATGACTTTTAACCATTGAAAGTGTTCAATATTTCTAACAACTGGTTAACTTTGTAGCCTATAGTCAATATTTTAACAACCTCACTAAACACTAAGAGCTTTGTTTGTCACTTACCCGTCCCTCTAACACTTGAGCCAAAAGGCTGAAAACCATCCCAGTGCCCTACAGGACACAAAACAATAGTCAATAAAGAGCAATGATCATCTTCACATTGACAAATATACAAGCATGTGCTTGCAGCACATTTACAAACTTAATTTATACACTAGATACTTGTGCACTCTACAACATAGTTTGCTATGACCTTTGGGTAATAATGACATAATTCAATAAAATGCTAAAATAAAAGGGCTAGAAATTTTGATGTTACAATTGCAAGGTTTAAAAAAATAAGTAATAAAAACTTGAAATCATGAACTGAAGTAGGTAAAATGTAATTGTATCTAGGCGAGTTTCAGCCGACCTAATGTTTATCAACAGATCTTTTCAATTTTTTAAAAACACCTTTGAGAGCCCAAACAAAGAATCCTTTGATGATCTTATATGGTCATTCTCAATGAATGACTAGACTTACATGTAGCACAAAAAAGAAACAACCCAAAATGCCAATTCAATTTAAAGCAGGTGAGCCTGAAATAAAATACATAATATAAAAATGATGTAAACAAACTTGTGTCAACTGCCTTTCAGCAACATAACATACCCAGTATTTGGCTCTCGTTAGTGTTGTCAGTATACACAAAAGATTGCTACATGTAGATATTCTACGTTCTTGTCACAAGAAATATAAAATTATCATACCCATTAAGGCAATGTTTCGTGGTTCACCATTCACAATCTTTGCTTGGTGCATGAATGTACTATGGCATTCGCTACAATAAATTTGTCGCAAACCATCATCATTTTCTGCTGTTTGCTCTATTTCTTTGCCACTGATAATGTTTACACACTCTGGTGTTAAACATCTTGCTGGTAAGAAGAAAGTAGAATTTGGGTTCCAAAACCAAGAAAGTTTTCCAAACTGAGTTCCATCCCACAATTCTGCTTTTACATGCCAACCATTTTCATTTACAGTAATCCAGTGTTCTTTTTGTCTCCAGTGAGCAGTCATCTTGTAACACATTTTTGGGTCTGATACCCACTGTTTAACTTTGTTTTTTAGTCCCAAATAATAAAATGGGATGCTCCCTGGCTCCCCACAGTGCCGGCAACTGCTACTCTCACTTTCCATAATGTCCCAATCTTTCGGATGTTTATCACTTAAACACACAAAATACTGTTTCGCATCTTCATAACCTACACTCTTCAATGTCCGTTTTGCATCATTCCAGTTTGATGGCCATTTATTCTTGACATCTTCATTCTCAATGTCCAGATGTAAGCCACGACAGTACATCTGACGAGCCATAGTCAAAAGCTTTTCAAAATTATTCATGGAACCTTGCATATCATGAAGCAAATCAAGACACTGAAATATAGCAAACACAACAGTCTCATTAAAATCTTTTTCACAGGCATTTTCTTCACAGTGCTCTTGGGCATTCACAATGTGGGGTATGCGCAACAACGAACTGGAGCTAGCCTGTGCAGTTTCAATATGCCATACAGTTGCTGTGTGACATTCAGGATGTTCACAGCAGCTTGTTTCCACATCATTACAATGTTCCTGGGGACAATCCGTATCCTCTTGTGATTCACTATTGTGACCACTTCCTGTGGGCTGAACTATTACTGCAAGACCTCTATCTAAGAGATAAATATGTTTATTAATAATAATATCTAATACACTATTTTAAAGATTATCATTTAAAATATACAGTCTGTGTTCCTAGAATCTCTTAAAATGCTAATCCAAATGGTACTGATAGTGTATAAATCATGCCAAGTGAAAATACGAAAACGTACGGTACCCACCTCCACTCGTCTTAATTTGCAAATACTTGGCGTTTTTGTAGTGCTGCTGCTGCGTTCTGTAATTTACTGCTTTACCTTGACAGTCTTCGCAATGACAGTGGGTGTGAACACTGGATTTGGCTGCACAATAACAAAGAGAACCAAGCTGCCAAGAATCATCTTTTTCGCCCTCCGTCATTTTTGCAGTTTGCTGCCGATAGTTTACCGCTTTTTTCTTGGACAGTGTTAGCAGTTGCAGTGAGTGTGAATTGTAGCTATAGTCGCACAACAACCTAGCCAGGGATCTCTGCTGAAAACCATCTTTGTCCTTCAACACATTTACCAATAAATAGTAATTCCCCTCCTTCCCGTCGCGTCCGCCATATTTGAATTAATATTCCCAGCAACACCTGCGCACACGTTACTTGTGTTCAGCGGTTTTCAGTCTAAAGAACAATGTCAACGAATTTTGTCCAATCAGAATGACACCTCACGGCCTCGATACCATGCTGCCTGCCCTTTTATTTCGACAATTCGCGCCTTTCCATCTCTTCGATCTTCGACGGCAAAGACGACGGAGCAGAGATGAGTTGCGGCAAAGCAGAGAAAGCGAAGTCTTACAGGCAGATTATAAATACTGGTACAGATGATTTGTCATCAGATGAGTCTGACAATGAAAAAAGACCTCCAGCTGCAAAAAAAGCAAAGATCGTGGAGCTGGCAGATGAAAATGGGGAAGTCGCCAATGAGAATGTGCAAGGTAAGCAACAACATTTTTCCCGCCATTTTTGGTTTTCATCCAACAAGTCGACTTTTCCGAATAGATTGGCATATCATTTGAATAAATTTGTGTGATAATTTTCTCTTAACCTACAGAATGGTCGAATGACCAGGTGGAGCAGTGGATACGGGATTTGTTTGGCAAGGAAAATGGAGCAATTACGATTGCCGAGTGCTTTGCGAGAGAAGAAATTGACGGATCGGTTCTAGCAAGCCAAAGAATTTATGAGGCGGACGACAAAACTATGGAAAAGTTAGGGATCAGAAGCATTGGAAAGCAAGAAAAGTTCAAACACGCATTGTCTAAATTGTTGCAGAAAGACAAACCACGAGCAACTGCAGGGCCAAGTGTGACCATCTCCAAAGGTACAGGTAAGCATCGAGCAGAGTTTTTCAGCACCAGTGGTTTGCATTTTGTTAAATTTATTGGTATGATTCTTCTGAAAATTCTACAGCTGAACCATGTTGGTTTTACTTTATTTACCTCTCTTAGCGAGTCTATCACTTTCACGTTTTCAATGAAAACCTTTTATAACATAGCTGGCCCTAAAGTTGTCACATGCCCAGCAGTCGCTTAGTTAGTGTGACACTCTAAATGGAATTTGTCATCTTCCATCAGTGTTAAGAATAAGATCTTTCTCAGTTACAGGCTATGTTTTTTTTTGCAGATATTGACTTCACAGGTGTTGATAGACTGCTTACAACAGATGAGCGCAAAGTCCTGCCCCCTTTATGCAAAAGTATTTACAATGCAAAGTAAGTTAATTTTTTTGTGAACATCGGTTGTTGGCAAAGTGAGATATGTGGTACAATTTTCTGGTTCTTGTGAGCTTTTTCCATTAAATTACTGAGGGATTTTGATCATCTTTCAGCATCAGGATGTACAAGAAATTTCCCCTGCTTTCATTCCTCATTTCTCTCCGAGATAAAGTTTAAATACACAGGCAAGGAGGAGTAGCCAGGTTTGTTTTTACAAATCCTTTCCAAAGTTTATTATTAACTTGGCTTTTGGCATCTAATTGCTTTCAAGGGTGGTTTAAAATCCCTTAATTACATGTTTCTGCTAAATCTCCTTGAATTTATGCGCAAGTGCGAAATTAAAATATGCAAACTGTGCACACATTTTATTTTGTAAGTCGTATAGAGAGTTGCTTATAATGAAATGTTTTCTTTGCTGTCACATTTTGTGATCTCAAATATAGCTGTTCATGAATGTATGCATGATTGTATTCTGGAACAGTGTGGAGATGGAGATTGAAATATATATATTTTATTATATTCAGGAAGAAGAATATTAAACGAGCTATCATGAAGGAGTGGCCTTTAAAGGGTGGTGTACCTTGGTTTTCGCATAATGAAGATGCATTGGATTCGCTTGGGAAGTTTGCAACAAATCTAGCAAAGGATGAAGCTTATAGTTACAAGAAGTGTGGCCTAGGTATTATGGCCATCAGAGAAATGGTCTTTAAGGATATGAGGGAGCGTAGACGGCAGGCTAAACAGGATGCAAAAACAAGTTGTACACCATCGGAAGACACTGATGCAACAGATGCTACAGACTCTGACTTATCGAGTACTGCCAGCACCCTTGATCTCAATACTAGTGGAAGTTCTGAAGTAGAAGTATCGCCACCCAGTTCTAAGCTTACTCTAATAAGTCAGGTGAAAGAATATAGCTCCTATTTCCATTCAGGTGAGCAATTTGCATTCGGGTAAGTTGTTGCAAAATCAGGATTTTAACCTACTTGGTCTTCTCAGTAGAATGTGTGATTCCAGAAATACCTATACTCCCCCATGTAGGGTAAATGGAAGTTCCAAGGGAGTGATGGCGTCTAGATAGCAAACATTTTAAAATAATGCTTGGGCCTAAACTGGAAATTCTAAAGAACCCTCTGTATGGATGTTTCTGGAGCTATACAATGGTGCTGAAGATATAGATGGGAAGGGTGATGATGAATTGTTTGGGCAAAAGAAAACTATATGCAGTTAAATGTGCAGTTGATCGCTTTAGTTACAGTCGGTCAGGACTGCAGGGATGCTTACCATTTGGCCAAATTTTGCAATTGAACCGGTTCAAGTGCAAATGGAAAGTACTTACCATTCCACTGGAAATTATCTGGAAAACGTGTTTTCCATTCTAACCAGTAGGAAACTTGGTAAGCACCCCAGGTCTATACTGGTGTTGTATATTTCTAATCTCAGTGACTAATTTTGTAATCTTAGTAGTTGTTACGAAAAGGCAAAATATCCCAATTTTTCTCAAATTTTATCGAAGCTGTGTGATTTTCTGCGGAGATCACCATTGGATGTACAAAAACTAATTATGTCAGTTCAGTTATCTTTTCAGCAAAATAATAATTGTATACATCGTACCAACAGTATACGTTTATACAATAATTTGGTTCTGTAATAAAACTATCTAGTGACACTGCTGTTCTTTTTTCTTCCCTCAAAGGATTAACACAGAGTTCATGTGAAAGCATTGTCATGGTAGTACTGGAAAAGCCAAATGTATCTGCAGTGAAGCTGAAAGGTGACCTTCACAAATTAGCAAAGCTGTTCAAACTGAAGCTTTTGCGGGGCAAAGACAAGACTGTTCATATAAGAGCCATTGCAAAGTCGCTGTTGACCGAAGGATATGTTCGCATCGAAGATGGTGCAAATCTTGCAAACTTGGTGAGGGATGATGTGCAAATTGTAAAGAAAGTAGTTACATGTTGAACTGACTGGCACTAACCCACATGTTCACACCAAAGATGGTGCAAATCTGGTGAATCTAGTGAGATGTTGAAATGACACTTTCAAGCACATGTATATTTATTTAATATAAGATAATTTTGGGTTGTTACTGCATGTTTTGATTGTTTTCTGAAAATGAATACAATAAGACAGCTGTTTAATATCTTGTTTATTAGGTATTGTTTCCGTGTTCATTTTGTAATACATCAGATTGCAAGAGAACATTCACTGCTAATAATAGACAATATACATATGTGTTAGTACTTTGTCTACGGCAACTAATGTACCATAGCAATGTTTGCATTGAACTGATGCAAGATAAAGTTTGGTAGCAACTGTAGATGTGTCTGTTATTTTCTGTAATTATGAAAATGAATTGCGAATCATTTTAAAGATAGTACGTTTGGAAATCGAATAGATGGAAAATCCAGATTGCCTATGGCAACTAATGTACCATAGCAATGTTTGCATTGAACTGATGCAAGATCAGTAATAAAGTTTGTTAGCAACTGTAGATGTGTCTGTTATTTTCTGTGATTATGAAAATGAATTGCGAATCATTTTAGAGATATATAGTACAGTTGGAAATCGAATAGATGGAAAATCCGGATTGCATAACATGGAAAATCAGATTCCACAGCATGGAAAATCCAGGTTCCACAGCATGGAAAATCAGATTCCACAGCATGGAAAATCAAAATTCAACAGCATGGAAAATCAGATTCCACAGCATGGAAAATCAGATTCCACAGCATGGAAAATCAGATTCCACAGCATGGAACATCAAAATTCAACAGCATGGAAAATCAAAATTCTACAGCATGGAAAATCAGATTCAACAGCATGGAAAATCAAAATTCTACAGCATGGAAAATCAGATTCCACAGCATGGAAAATCCAGATTCCACAGCATGGAAAATCAGATTCCACAGCATGGAAAATCCAGATTCTACAGCATGGAAAATGGATTCCACAGCATGGAAATCAAAATTCCACAGATGGAAACTTAAATTCCAACGCATGGAAAATCAAAATTCCACAGATGGAAAATTAAAATTCAACAGATGGAAAATAGAGTTTCCATTCAAGGAAACTTCAGTTTCCACTTGTGGAATTCGTGGGAAACCACACTTGGAAAATCCAAAATACAAGATGGAAACTCCAAGAATCCATGTATGGAAAAATTGCACTTTTTCCCACTTTGGAAAATTTGAAGAATCCACAGAGAATCCACACTAAATACAAGTGTGGAAATTTCAAATTTTTTTCCAGTGGGGTGCAGAAGAGTGAGCAGCTACTCGACTCGGTAGAAAAAGGTATGTACGAGTCTCCGACTTTTTGGAATTCGCTCCCAGTCAACATTAAGAACACGTGGTCCTTGGACATTTTAAAACGCAAGCTCAAGACTTGGCTTTTTTACAAGGTATTTAACCATTTTAACATTTTTCTCTATATAGCAATATTAAAATTTGTAGTTTCTCATAGTTTTAACAATTTTAGTAACGTATTATACTTAATGTAAAGCGTTATGGCATGAATGCTAGGAATAGCGGTATATAAATTTATTATTATTATTATTATTACTATTACTATTATTATTATTATTGTGGATGGATGGATGGATGGGTGGGTGGAAGGATGGATGGATGGATGGAAGGAAGGATGAAAGGAAGGAAGGAAGGAAGGAATAATCTTATTTGAAAATTTGTGTAATTGGAAAAATACTAATTGTGATTATTCTTGAAATTTAGTAAACATGATAAATGCAAGACAGCCGAATGACAACAATGACGTCGAAGAATGAAGACGACGATGACACAGAGAAAAACGAAAACGTGTTTACAACGCAGCAGGAAAGACTAAGGTATGTTCTATTTTTCACATTTTAATATTTATTTAATAAAGACCAGCGATCACCACCCACAATGCACCACTACTTCTGGTAATTTTCACGCCGGAGAAGATGTGTGCTCCCAGCTGCTTCTAAGAATCTGGTTCCATCCTTGGTCGGCTATGATAAGTTTCCACCGAAATCAATGTCATATCTGTTCTATATTACTTGAGGCTTCCATAAAAGCGTTAATAAAAAGCTTTGTTTATCAGTAAA
>JAOBYG010327739.1:0-16464 GCA_025403545.1 Epizoanthus stellaris
GACAAACACCAGAAGCACATGACAATAGACCTTTCTTAAGATACGGCGGCCATCTTGGATAAGTGATATTATGGGATACCCAGGGGACAAACACCAGAAGCATATGGCAATAGACCTTTCTTGAGATACGGTGGCCATCTTGGATAAGTTATATTATGGGATGCCCAGGGGCATTCAAGAACATGGCAGGAATATATGTTATCTAACACGGTTACAAGCTACATGTATATATTAGTTACAGTAGTTCAGTAATGTCTGGTCTCTTTGTAGGTACTTGGTTTGTCAAGACCACCACGAACAGCTGAAATTGTAACGGAATGTGTCAGGGTAAGACAACAACAACAGCAAGTTAAATCGTACTCACAAATTATTTATTTACAGTGGTAACTGCATAATAAATACTACGTACCTGAAATAACCAAGGAAAAACGAATCTAGTCAGGTACCATTTAATTAAGGTATCAGGATAGGTTTCGGCGTACAGTGTTTTTTTCTTGAATAGTGCGCCAGGGTTTTATTTAACCCCAACAAAAGTATATATTTTCTGAAAGCCTAATAAATTATATATTGGATCTAATCACGGTTTGCAAGAGCTCGCAGTTGCATACAGTTTTCATACACACAAAAATAAAAACGAATGGATGACACGCAAAGGAATAGAGAAAGCAAGAAAGTAGCATTCAGCAGCCGTCGTCGGTGCCGTTTCTATCCTAGCTACTTCAAGTCCCTAATAACCACCTGACTTTTCCTTACAGAACTGTATGACGGCAACGTATGCATTCCTGTATGCCAACTGTTCAGACCTGTATGAGCGTGAGTTGGCATCAGAGCGAACGCAGAACCCAGACTTGGAGTTCCATTCAGGCCCAAGAAACCTGGACTTCTGGCCCAAACTCATTTCACTTGTTGTGTCCGTGATCGAGGAAGACAAAGGCATCTACACCCAGGCACTCAATCAGTAAGTACGACTTGAAATACTGTACCAACTAACACAGACATCTATGTTGTAAGTAAATGCTAACACAGGCATCTATGTTGTAAGAAAATGCTAATACAGTCATCTGTGTTGTAAGAAAATGCTAACACAGGCATCTATGTTGTAAGAAAATGCTAATACAGGCATCTGTGTTGTAAGAAAATGCTAACACAGGCATCTATGTTGTAAGAAACCACAAAACAGAAACCAGATCTTAGCGTTTGGATTCATTACTGGGTGGTCATATCAGGACTGCCTCAGTCTGTTTAGTTCAGTGTCTTTTAAAATACGTGTTCCTGCTAAAGGCGATGAAAGGAAACAAATTTAGAATAATAGATCATACAAAATGGCAAAAACTACAGCGTTCCATAATTACGGAATCTTTATTTCTGAACACGGTGTACTGAAATCCAGTTTGGTGATTCGTAATCCACTTCCATCTGCGCCATCCTGCACTTTCAGTTAGTTCAAAATATCTTGTTCTGTTCTGCTTTTTAGAATATTTTCATGGAATTGAATTGGTTATTTGATAACATTTGGCCATATTTCGCAAAGTGAGGTGAAACCAAACTTCAGTATTCTAGCCTGACAGTGGTCCCTTGACATGTTAGTATATAATTTCACTCCGACTATATCTCATGACAGATTCCCATCGGAACTGAATGTTGGAGAGGTCAGTGCCCAAGTATTCTGGGATCTATTTTCATTGGATCTGAAGGGGATGTTAGAAGGTAACAGAAATCTGCTGTTGATTCAAATACATTAAAATTAACAAAACTAGCGAAGGCAAGATAACATTAGATTAGACTATAATTAATTACATCTAGTAGAGTATACGACTTTTAAGATAACTTAATCCAATCTTAAGATATAATGAGATTATATTTGAAGAGTAGGTTAGATTACATAATTAGATGGATAAGATGAGAAGACTAAGAGAGTAAGACTATATTCGGTTATTAGATTAGATCAGATTTTGAAATAGATTATTAGATTGGATTGGACGGTTTTTTTTCGATTAAATTATATTACAGTATTAGATTAGACTAGACTAGACTGAAAACTAGATTAGAGTAGATTAGACTCAACTGGACTAGAAATAGGCTAGAGTACAGAGCAGACAAGACAATAGACTAGACTAGAGTAGACTATACTATAGATTAGACCAGTCTATAGACTAGACTGGACTATACTACATGTAGACTAAGCTAGACTACACTAGACTAGATTAGAGTAGACGACTTACCTAGAGACCAGACTACATGTAGTCTAAGCTAAACTAGACTAGACTAGACTAGACTAGACTAGACTAGACTAGACTAGAGTAGACAAGATTATACTAGCCGAGATTAGAACAGAAGTACAGTTAGAGTTCCATATGGTCATCCACTTTAAGTCTCAACCTGGTTTTCAGAACACAGACAACAACCTCCATGGAATAGTGCTGACTACATGAATCTACACTTCAAGGTGAGAATATGCTCATACTTTGTAAAATTATATCCATTAAATAAAATAAACAAGTTCGTCAAATTTTCCAAAGAGAAATCCTGTTGAATATTGTACCCAAATATTCAGATGAAAACGATTTCTTTATGAGAAAAAGGCTTTTACGGTTAGCCATTGTTTCTAAAAGAACTCCAATTGACAGGATTCGTAGGGGTCATGGAAATCATGGGAAGTCATGGAAAATAAGATCTTTGTGTGAATAAACTACAATTATATTCTTAATTTACGGGAAACAACTTCATGATCGATCAATTTTGGGGACATTTGCAGATTCCCTTGTCATAGACTGTCATAAATATGGTTATGGAAAGTTATGGAATTTTAAAGAACAGCAAGTGTATGAACCCTAATACGAGTACACCAGACTTTGTTTTTTTGGGTAATGAATACTACTTCATATATGACGTGCAGTTAGTTTGTTGTTAGAACCCTGGCTCACGTGTACACTCGTTGTTTAGGTGAAATGGTTTTTTAACGAGTACGCACAAGACGTCCCGGCCATCAAGGGGAAGGTGCCAGAATATGCCAGGTGAGATTCAAGTTGTGTCCTCTGCGTTCTTCTCATCCTTTCTTCTTTCATTTGTATATACGTTTACTCGTGCAGCTTGTGAAATGTGTTTATGTTAATCTATTCACTGTGACATTTGCTTGTTTTATTCGGTTGTATTATGTTGTTGCTCAATGACTGTATATTTGAGCAACCAATTTGAACACTAGACCCTTAGTAGCATGACCAACATTGTCATTAAGTTTTAATTTTTCTCTGGCTTTTTTAAAATTGTATCCAAAACAGACTTCTATCTAAGGTGGACTTCTCTAGAACAGCTGCAGTTGGTCCTTATTAAAATCTAGCTAGTTATTTTACTGTAACTAAACACTTTGTATGCCAAACAACCCTCTAAACGGACACAAGGGAATTTGCATCATAATGCCATTAAAGATCTTTGAGCTGAAGTGGTGTCTGCTCAGAGAGAGGTCGCTCAGCATAATCTACGAATTAGCATGGGGCCTCCTATGTTCAGGTAGTTGATCACCGTTTTACAATTTTTGTTTGATCTGCAGTTGGTTTCAGCCATTTGTGAACCAGTGGTTGGTAGAGAATGATGAAGTGTCTATGGACTTCATGACTGGAGCTTGGGAGAGGGACAAGAAAGACGGAGTAAGTACTACATAATAAAACGGTAATAATGACCATGATGATGATGATGACGATGACAGTGGTGATGATTATAATGATTGTGAAAATAACGATGGTGGTGTTGGTAATAATGATATGTATATAATGATATGTATATACCTCATGATTTTTATTAAAAGGATTCTGGGATAAAAATATGTTACACTGCTTTCTAACCAATATGAGGGAAATGTTAATAATGTTGCCATTGTTTTCCTCTTCAGTTTCAGCCAAGCTCTGCCCACTCACTCTTCTCCAATTCCGTTGTTGATATATTTACAACATTGAACCAGGTATGAGGTTTCATTTATATGAAATTATTTTATAAGATTATTTTTCAGTTGTCTCATGGGAGGGTGCTAAGTAAAGTTTGATCCTATTACCTTTTGTCAAAAGCATGTAACTTGGGTCTAGTGTCCATTCTGTTATGATGGCAGATTCAACTCAGACGATGATCATGGACTAGGTTATTAGATGAATGTTATACCTTTATCAAAAAATACTAGAATTTTACAATTGTAATTTTATCAAATTACAATATAACAGACAACTATATGCTGCTGAAATAAAACACAAACCAGTACATATAACTTTAGTTGGCTTTGGTGTTCATTCTGCCATGATTGAATGCAGAATTGTATTAGAGTGTTCAAATTTTCTGGAGCCAGTTGCATAAGACGTTATAACGGATAATAATTCATGCGCCTGGTGTTGTTACTTAGGATGTTATTTAACATCTGATATTGCCTTATTCGCACTTATTTTCACGCATCTTAATTTTCGCAATTTTTGCGATTTAAAATAAAACAGATCCCTGTTTATATCACCAGTCCTTAGCTGTTAGTAAATAATTTGTGCTTTCTATTTCGATTTTAGAATATCTTTATTTATATGCGACCTTTACTTATCTGTTAACAGAGTTTTGAGATTATCAAAAAGCTAGAGTGTCCAGATCCAGAAGTCAACACATCTTACATCATCAGGATGACTAACGTAAGTGGCCCACTATTGTTATGTACTGGTCAGCAGTTTTGCATTGGGTATGCGCATATTAAATGGCTGGGAAATCCAGCTGTGTAATGTCTAGATAGCACTTTTTGCCGTAGGATAGCTCTCATCCACTGGATAAAATTATCCACTTTTTGAACAACCGGGGCCAGAAAAGGTAGAACTACAGTGAGTGTAACAGGTGTTCAAGTTTCTTTGGAAGTTTCTTTAGCCAGAAAATGTAAAGAAATTGATAAATAATATACTTACAAGGCTACTACGGAGAATATCAAGTCATGGAATTTTGGTTTTGGTCATGGAAATGCCTGACCATTGTCAGAAATCATGGAATTATTTTGGTAGAAAGTGAGCAATAAAGCCTTTGAAAGAGAAAGAAAGTGGAAAATCACCAATGTTTTTTGTTATATAATACCAGTGGGTGGTGTGGCAGTAGCTGTCCCAGTTACCTAGAGTGCAGAACCTCGCTTTATACTTTGTATTTAGGTTTGATTAATCACCATTATGTATCACTGTATCAGATGGAATCACACATGTACAGTAAACTGTCAATAAAAAGGGAGGTTCTGTAATTACTCAATTAAATGCCAGCCCCGGAACAGGTTCAAATAAATACTAGAAAAACAAGTACATTAGATTTCATTCAGCTACGGAGGCCTCTTGACCTATTTGGTCCTCATCATCGTACATAATGACAGTGAGGCAGTGATTACAGGGTTCTAAAAGTGTTAATTAGAAGCCGGGGCATTTAATCGAGTAAATACGGTATGGTTGGCTAGAGGAGGTTGGAAGCCAATTGAGAATATATTGCCTGCTCTCTTGGTCTGGAATTTTGTAATTGGTCATGGAAAACTCATGGAATTTTGACATTTATGATCCGTGGTAACCCTGTAACTTGAAATCAATAAATAATATTATCCTTTAATATATTATAATTAATTAATGTTTCTTCCACTTTGTGTGTCATATATTTATGTTACAGATGGTTCAGAAAGTGTTGTTAAGTTATGCCGAGTTAGTATCCAAGGACTTTGCAAGTTGGTGTTCTGACGAAAAAACCGTAAGTGTTGGACAATAGGCTATGTGCATGACTATACATCAACTGGTCAGATTCACCCCCAAGTATCGTTCACATGTAGTTCCTTGTAACATCTGATACAACTTCACACTGTTTTGTGCTGGTATTTTTTTCAGTTTTGCTGCTTCAGAAATTCATGGATGTACTATTTCAGAAATGATTGCGAGTGTTTCATCAGGGGTTGCAAACACCGTGAAACAGATGAAAGCTCGAGGTCGCTTTTATTGATTCGAGGTGTTGGAATCCCCTGATGAAACATGCATGAAGCATGAGCTTTTGAAAAAGCTTCTCTAGTGAACCAAGTCATTACAAATAGTCCATGAAAGAATTTTCTGGACGAATAATATTTGCAGATGATTAGTACAAATAACATAGAATTCGAAATGGGTCAAAATATCTTTATTTGTAAAAGCTATCACTTGTTTTTCAAAATAATAAAATATCATTACATAATAACGTGTAGATATGAATTTTATCTTCTTATTGCAAGAACAACATCTGAAAGGTTTTGAATTTCAGATTTTTGCCCAGGCACATTATTTTCTAATTTTAGAATTGTAAATTGTATTTACTATTTTTATTTTAATATACAGCTATTTCAAAAAAGGTTGACATCTGCAAAGCGTAATACCAAGCACGAAAGGAATTGTGGGACTCTCTGTCTTGCACTGTGCAGCCTCCTTTGACTTCCAAACAGACCGAAAATGTTAGTAAAGTATGGTGATAAACATTTCCGATGATTTGATCAAATATCTTGCGGTAATTAGCGAAATATATTAGCACCCATCATGCTTTGAGAGCTGAGTATTGCGCGTTTCAGATGTCAACCTTTTTTTAAGTAGCTGTATGTTTGCAGTAGCTCTGTACGTTTTAGGTCATAGAATTTTACATACGGTGGTGTTACATAGGATGATTGTTCCCGCAACATGTTGAGCAAGAGTTGATGGCATGCAAGGGTGTCACACGTACCAACTCCAAAACGTTTGTTCCAATGAGGTTGTGGATTTATGAAGATCATTTAAAACCTTGCACATGTTGCTGGAATGACAGCAAGCCATGTTACACTCTGTCAAGTTTTAGCACAACACGGTTGCACAAAAAGTCGTCGTCCGATGTAATATCACTGAGAAAATCAGGATTTTGTTGGCCAGTTGTTCATAACTGTGTTACCATCAACAGGCATGTATCCTCATGAACAATATTCAGCAGCTGAGAGTTCATCTGGAGAAACTGTACGAGACCATGGGTGGAGTTCAGGTTGGTATCTGAAATACTGTAATCTACTGAAAATTAGTCCCGTTCTCGAATAAGCCTGAAAGCATAATGAATATAGATTATTAGTAATTTTTGGTTCTTTGAAGATACGGACACTATCAATTAGTACTTGAAATTCTTTAAACTTCTAAAGATAAGCTTCCCCCTCCCAAACTGGAAAGTAAGCCTGAAAACTATTATCACTTCAAGTATAATGAAATCACTATAAAAATATTATGATGTTAGTACATGAAGATACGGATTTCACCGTGTATTATGGGCTGTCTCACTCAGTATAATCAGACCCTTAGGTCTGTTCTAAAAATACCGACCAATCAGTGAGCTTCAAGTTGAATGGTACGTTTAGGATTGGTGAGTTCGTGGGACAGTGACACCAGACACCGGATTGGGGGCTATAAATAGATCTCTGCATTATATAGTGAGCAAAGTACTTTAAGGTGAAACACATCTTGTTGCACAAGATATTGTATCTACACTTGTATCTTGTATCTATATTTTCCCATTGTTATCCAACGAAACTGAAATATCAAAGTAAATAAATGAAGATTGGTAATCATCTATATGTATCTCTCATCAGTTGTCACCGGAGTGCATGGAGATTTTCAAGATAGTGCAAGTGCAGTTGAATCACACTTTGGATGAACTCTGCATCGTGTTTGTCCGCAGGTACTGTAGTTATTAGATATGAACGTGGTTGTAAACTAGTAAAACAGTTTTATATTAGATATAGTATACAATAACTGCACATATTTGTGGTGTCGTTTTCAGAAACACAACGTAAAACGTCATAAATTATTGAAACAACGTGAACGTGAGAATAAATCGTCAGATTATTCGTTTGGCCTCAAAACAACGTATCTAAAACGTCCTTTACACGAACTGAATACGATGAAAACATATGCGTAATACGGTAAATGACAGGGCAAAACACAGAACTTCACAAGCCGCCATTGTAGCCTTTACCGTCCTAGCTGCCTAAACTGTTTAAGGCCTAGTTCAAAGGGCGCACTTCACATGAGCCGAACCTAATGGTAATGAGCTAAATGCATTGTTCTAGCTCATAAGCATTAGATTCGGTTCATGTTAAGTACGCCCTTTGAACTAGGACTTATATAACTTATCTAAGTATGTATCGTCATATGGTTCATTACAAATAAATCATTCTGATTGGCTGGCCCTCTTTTCTACAGCCTTGATCCGAAGATTCGAGAAACCATAACGGGAGTAGGCAATCTTCTGCTCAGGTGAGTATTCTGTTTATAAAGTTATAAATAAAAACGTACCTTATTTATTTAGGGTGACACATTTACACAAAGTAATCTTCCATGTAGCCCTCAACCACAACACCGGGATCATTACCCTACTCTTTCGATAAGTGTGTGGGTTCTTTTAAGTCCCCTGGGCAGATAGTGTTTCAGGAGACTAGACTAACGGTCACACAAATATTCAACCCTCGGCAAGGCCGGGGATCGAACCTGGGACCTTTGGGTTATACTTATGGGGCAGAGTTTTTTTAAATGGCGTTATCCAGTAAGTACAGGAATAGTAATAGTTCATTTATCTGTGGCTAAATGAAGTTATGCACAATGAAAGAGAAGATGAATGGTTTCTTGAATTTCCAAGCGTGTTACGCAAAAGAGATGGATTCAGTATTGTACGAATGTGAAAGGTGTGGCTATTGAAAGAACGTATAGGGACGCAGGTATATAAGATTTAACAGAGTGTTGGCTATTTATTGTGGTCAACATCAAGTGGAAACATTTTGCTAAGTTTATTTATCCGTACGACTGTGTTCCCTGTTAGCCTAGTGATTGACTCTTGATCAAATGTACAGTTCGAAGTTTATTTTCTATTACACTGCAAGAATTGTAAGTTGTCGTATTAGTATCAAGTTGTGTGAGATGTTACTAAAACGGGCTAAGCTCTGCTTCTGCTCGACCACACCACAGTTATGTGTGTATGGTTATTGGCGGGTGCAGGGAATTCAAGAACTGAACATCATGGCTAACTTGCTGTTGATAGGGTCAAAGGCACATCCAACTTCAACATTGCTCAGCCGAGCTGTCGTTTAGCTGTCCAGACTGAATCAGATGCAGTCCTTCAGCCTCTCATGGACTTCATGGAGGGCAGGTGCGTGTTATTTTGTGTTTAGTTTAACCAAGTTGATTTCTGTAAAGCACACTACATTCCCACGAAGAGTTATTAATAATAATAATAATAATAATAATAATAATAATGACAACAACAACAACAGCAACACTTTATTTTCTATGGTAACTAGCGTTACACGGAGTAATTTTCATCCAAGCCGTACTGCTAAAATACAAAGTGGTAGCCGGCAGCAAACAGTTGCTATTATTATATCAAAAGCTTGTACTATCGCCTTGTGCTAGGCACTCAAGTTATCATGATGATGCAGCATGCTGTTCCCTGACTTTCCTGATTCCAAAGCCTTGTGTGGCATTGCATCAGTGGTGGTTTCACTCCCTCGACCTTTGACCTGTTGCTGAAACCTGTTCAGCCAACATTAAATGTTTTTCTAATGTTCAGTTCTCTTTTTCCTTTTAGTCTGTCACTGTTCTACCAAGCTTGCGAGAAGACGGTACTAAAGAGATTACTGAAGGTAAGACGGATAGATACATCGTTTAGATAGATCGTTTATTAAAAATTACCTTAGTTATAATTAAAAATACTGATTTATAGTGATTAGACAATTAAATAATATAATATCCAATTACTACCTAATATTAACTAGAATAGTCAGATATGAAATTAAATTAATCTATTGTCCAATGCATGACTTACCAAAGGTTACAGGGCTAGCTAGACATAAATTGTGCTAATGAGTAATAATGTTGAGCGCTAGAATTTATGAATGAGTTCTTAAAGCGATTTGTCTTACAAATTGGTGTGGTGGAAGGCCTGATATATCTTAAGGAAGTGGTAGGGTTGTTGTGGCGTGGGAGTAGGTTATAAAGTTGGTAAGGGGTTGGCTATAAGTGGTCAGTTGATTGATTGATTGATTGATCAGTCAGTCAGTTAGTCAGTAAGTAAACTTGACAATCAATCAAACAAGCAAGCAAGCAAATAAGCAATAAATTAATTGGTCAATAAACATGAACTTATCAATTCATTACTCAGTCTATCAGTTAATTATAATTAGTCAATCAATCACTTTAAATTAAGTTGCCAGTTTGTCAGTCTATCAAGCAATACATCAATACATCAATCTATCATACAATCAATAAATCAATATATCCAAATTCAATAAAATAAATTATTCAAGTAATTAGTCAGTAAGGTCATTAGTCAATTTATCAATCAACCAGTAAATCAGTCAATTAATCAATCAGTTTATCAGTCAGTCAGTTGGTTCAATCTATCAGTTCACTCTATCAGTCGTATGATTATTCAGCCAGTCAACCCATCAAACAATCCATCACTCACCTATAAAACAAGATAATTATAATGTTACTATAAGGATATCCTAAAAAATAATCATTATGAATAAAATCTGTTGTCATTGCTGATGAAATTTATGTACTTTACTCGTCCATAGTTATAACAATGGAATAAGTGTTGCGAGTGAATTCTCAAATTCTCTATTTGTTTTGAAAAGGAAATGTGGAAGATTGTTCTTACCAACTTGGAAAAGACGGTGGTTTTACCTCCTCTGACGGAGAATAAGGTAAGACACAAATAAGATGTAATGATAGGGGATTGAGGCTAATGATAGTAGACTAATGATAATAGACTGAGGCTAATAATAGTAGACTGAGGCTAATGATAGTAGACAGAGGCTAATGATAGTAGACTGAGGTTAATGATAGTAGACTGAGGCTAATGATAGTGGACTGAGGCTAGTGATAGTAAACTGAAGCTAATGATAGTAGACTGAGGCTAATGATAGTAGACAGGCTAATGATAGTAGACTGAGGCTAATGATAGTGGATTGAGGCTAATGATACATTGAGGCTAATGATAGTAGACTGAGGCTAATGATGGTAGACTTAGCCTACTTTCTGTGGCCCCTTTGTATGACAGGATGTTTACCACTCACTATTTTAATCAACTAAAAACTGTTGTGCCGTGAGGGTGAATTGGTTGCATTACCCTGTTACTTGTGCAGTGAAGAGACATTTAATAGTTATTGTATGAGGTTGAGCATGAGAGCAAGAATTATCAAGGCTGTCCACAAATTCACCAATTTATATTTCAGGAAACACCTTTCAATGATGCAAAGAACCTGAGTATGAAGCAGTGTGCGGTGTTGGATATGGCGCTCGATAAGATAAAGGTACAGAAGACAGATTAAACAATTACTATTAGGAATGGGCAATATGATAAGTAGCTGTCACTACTGTCACACCAATACCCTCACTGCCGTTACCATTGCTGTTACTGCCATTACTGTCACAGTACTGTGCACGGGGAGCTGTCACACCAGTATTCACATCATTGTCACGTTTCCCATTTGTTGCCCTCACTGTCAATACCATTGTTGTTACTGCCATACTGTCACAGTACCGTGTACAGGGTGCTGTCACACCAGTGTTCCTGAACATCATTGTCATGTTTCCCATTTATAGCCCTCACTGCCGTTACCATTGCTGTTACTGCCATACTGTCACAGTACCGTGTACAGGGTGCTGTCATTGCTATCACCATCGTCATGATAATGGTTACTTATTGTCATCATTATTTCTGTTCAGGATTACTTCCATGCCTCAGGAAGTGGGTTAGGAAAACGATTCCTGGAGAGAGACAAGGGATTTCTCTCTCTTCATTATGCGCTGTCACTCTACACGCAGACCACCGATTCACTTATAAAGACATTTGTCAAGCTTCAAACGCACCAAGGTAATGTTGAGGGTGCTAACTCGGGTACCGGAAATTTGTTATCTTAGGGTTAGTTACGGTTGGGTGGCTATATTTCTCTGTTATTTTTAGTATGATGTCATCCGAGTGCTCCACGCGAGGAAGGAACCAAAGTTTTATGTTTCTCCCATTAAGGAAATTGGCCAAAAATACCCAACCATATTGGCTAGTCAACCGCCTAATAAGATATATATATATATATCGTTTCAGAGGAGCCAAGTTTTGATGACCCCGTTGGGGAGGTGTCAGTGCAAGTGGACCTGTTTACTCACCCAGGGACAGGAGAACACAAAGTTACAGTTAAAGGTAACTTAATATTTAGGCACTTTCTGTCTCATATTAATCAACCAATCAATCAATGAATCGATCAGTTGATCAATCATTCAGACAATCATTCAATCAATCATTCATTCAGTCAGTCTGTCTGTCTGGCTCGACATTTTGTTCTTTTATGAACGTTTCTTTTATGATCTGCGAGTCGACTTGTGGCATGTCTATGTAGTCTATGTGCATGTCAGGGCCGTGATTTGGAGTGCTTTGGGGGAGGGGGGGGGGGGTGACAACTGCGCCACCAATCACCTGAGAAACTTATAATAACGCCTATGAATGGAGGTCTTTTTAGTTTCCAGTTTATTAGTGCCATACCAGTACAAACTAATCTAGGCGTGGTCGGTCAGCGGTCACACTAGTGTGTTACAACTACGTAAACCAATAGTAAATAAGTAAATAATAATATGTATAAATAAACGGCTCAAACTAACCTTATTCAAGCTTAGAATTGCATACTGCCCGTCATATAGCGGAATGTAGTTAAAGATTAGGCACATACAACTCCCTTGGGAAGGACGCAGTGAACCTAGAATCCCTTTGTTATCTTGTAAATGCTCATGAACGACCCCTTCTTGTTTTCTAATGTATCATTCCTAAATATCAATACATGAAATTTGAACCATCCTAGGGTCAATTAGAGACCCAAAGATAAACCTGATCCCCATACAACTTGTGTGAACTGGCTCTTTCGAATCAAGATTATGATGATATTTTTTTACATTGTATCGCAGTTGTTAATGCCAAGGATTTGAAGTGGAAATCGGCATCAGGTAAGAAAATGTATTTCAGCAAGACATTACAGTGAGAACATTTTTGATGTATCAATAAAGATCCGTTCAAGCGGATCCACCATGTTGGTTGAACTTTCATCCAACATTGTGTATATGTGTTTAAACACCTTGTTAGACTATGTTGGATCAGGTTTGATTTGGTTCAAACTTCTCATCCAACATCGTCCAACATTTCTTTTGTTTTCGTGTTCGATGAACCATGTCACAACATGTTGGATTTATATCCACGGAGATTTGGTCATTTTCACTACGTCATTCGCATCCACATTCACATCCACATATACATTCACATCTACATCTACATCCACAGCCACATTCACATCCACTTTCACATTCACATCCACATTCACATTCACATAATTCGCATTCACATTAACGTTATTTTTTTATTCTAGGAATGTTCCGTCCCTTCGTGGAGGTAAACGTCATTGGGCCCAACATGAGCAACAAGAAACGAAGACAGGCTACTAAATCAAAGAACAATGACTGGTCGCCAAAATATAATGATACATTCTTCTTGTAAGTGAATAATTTGATTTATTCCAGTTTTACGTTAATCAAGAGAATTATGGACAAGATTACGGTAACTCAAATTTTGGGAATCTTTAGGATATTAATCCACTGCAGAATTTCACACTCTGAATCAGCTATTTTAAATCAGTGACATTTAAAGAAACAGTATTTCGTTGAAATATGTTTATTTAACAATTATTCCACGCAAACGCATTGGATATGAGATAATAGACAGTCAAAGATGCGTGCAGTACCAAGTTGGTTATAATCATCTCATATCCAACAAGTTTTATTAAATACCAAGTCAATAGTTACTTATTTTCTTTTGAATTTTGTGTAAACCTAGCGGACTTTAGAGTAAAGCAGGAGGAATTGAATGTTTACTTCGGTTCCGTTTTAAGAAACAGCTGTTTTGTTTAGAAACAGCTGTTTTTCCATATAAGGCATGAATGATTGTTATGAGCTGATAACTGTTGCTTGCGTAACCAATCAAAATGCTAGAAATTCAATAACCGGACAGTTGTATTTAATAAATGAACATATTCTTTTCCAGTATTTTGGGAAATGAGGAAGACGTGGAGAGCTATGAACTTCATATCTGCGTAAAGGACTACTGCTTTGCCAGGGCAGACAATCTCATTGGCATGACGGTGCTCCATCTCAGGGACATTGCAGAGATGGGCTCATGCGCGTGTAGCCCTAGTTTAGGGCGGTACGTGAAAATGGACGAGACGGGCTGGACCATCCTTAAAATTCTCTCGCAGAGGATGAATGATGAAGTAGCAAAGGAGTTTGTGTCTGTCAAATCGAGCAGAAGACCAGAAGGATTTGAGTGATTTCAATTAAGTTAGGTTCAATTACCTACAATTACGCTCAGTTAGCTGCAATCAGGTTCAGTTACCTACAATCAGGTTCAATTACCTACAGTCAGGCTCAGTTACCTACAGTTAGGTTCAATTACCTACAATCACGCTCAGTTAGCTGCAATCAGGTTCAGTTACCTACAATCAGGTTCAATTACCTACAATCAGGTTCAGTTACCTACAGTCAGGCTCAGTTACCCACAATCGGGTTCAGTTACCTACAATCAGGTTCAATTACCTACAATCAGGTTCAATTACCTACAGTCAGGCTCAGTTACCCACAATCGGGTTCAGTTACCTGCAATCAGGTTCAGTTACCTATATTCAGGTTCAGTTACCCTCAGTCAGGTTCAGTTACCTACAATCAGGTTTAATTACCTACAATCAGGTTCAGTTACCTACAATTAGGTTCAGTTACCTACAATCAGTTGTAGCTACCTACAATCAGGTTCAATTACCTACAATCAGGTTCAGTTACTTACAAACAGGTTCAATTACCTACGGTGAAGCTTAGTTACCTACAACTAGGTTCAGTTACCTACAATCAGGTTCACTTACCCTCAATCAGGTTCAGTTACCTACAATCAAGATCAGGTACCTACAATCAGGTTCAGTTACCTACAATCAGGTTCAAAATATATAAAATCAAAAGTAAAAAAATAATACAAAAAATATTAACTGTAGGTGATTAACCTTGCGGTATACAGCTGTTTCAAAAAACGTTGACATCTGCAAACGCACAACAGGCAGTAAGAAACGTGCAATACCAAGCACGAAATGGATTATGGGAGCCCTTCGCTTTGCACTGTGTGATGTCCTTTGTGTTGTAAATAATAATAATAATAAAGTTCTTTAAAACGCATCATACAGTAGTCCCGATGCTTTTTACAATATTAAAAAAAAACCGATAAAAGAATGGCTACATAAAAACGTTTCTTAAAAAGATGACTTTTGCCCCAAGAATTAAAAATAGTTATTGACTCGGCATCCCTAATAAAGCAAAGGAATCCTGCGTGACTCCCTGATGGATTTTGTTGATAATTTGACTAAGAACATTTCGATACCTAACGAAATAGGAGCTCCCAGCATGCTTTGAGGAATGGGTATTGCACTTTTCCGTTTGCCTATTGTATGCGTTTAGAAGTCAACCTTCATTGAAATAGCTGTATACTCCATGGGAGAATGCGAGAGGGTACACAAACCCTATCCCCACACCAGAGGGTTTATATTAGATGTAGAATTGGTGATATGGGGTAGGGGTAGGGTTAGAGGTAAGGTTGGGATTTGGGTACACTCTTGCATACATGGAGTACTTGCCAGCTTTGCAGCACTTATCGGCATCCCATAATATTACTTATCACTATTGTCTGCTTTTGAGCTATGCTCTACTTCCTGCAAACAAAGGCGTCAGGTCGAGGCTGAGGATAATAATTAGCATATTTTTTTTGTTTCTAATATTCCACTCGGCCTTTACACCACGTGTTTTTTGTAACGACTGTGGCGTAAGTGTATCAGTCAATTCCTGTTACACAAACAGGGTTTTTACATTGTTTTGTAGATTTTTGTAGTGGGTGTTGTTAGCCATTTGCCGATTTTCAATTGTTGCTAAGAGGCTGTCTTAGCTTTGGTCAGGGCGGACAAAATTAAATTGGCGAAGTTTAGAAGTTAATATTTCAGCCAGGTATTTAATTATTTATTTAGATTTTGAATAAAACACTTTTCCTAATAACCGAAAATTTTGTCCAGCTTTGATACGAGTTTTTACATTCAGTGTGTGATATATACAAGCTGTGCACGTATTCGGTTTATGAGGGCCTTGGTAACGGCTTAAACAAAATCCTGCAATGATTAATTTATATTCTAGATGTGTCTTGTGGCGGAAGTTCCACACAATTGTAAGGTAAACACAACCATGCTGGAACATCCATGAAATTGTCAGAACTTGTAGTGTCTGCTTAGAGCAGATTTTGCTTGAGTGTCGAAAAAGAAATGTATTGTCTTTGTAATGTCTTTACTTTGTGATTCCATTGGTTCATCAATTTACTTCCAGTGAATCACGAAAGGAAGCA
>JAOBYG010328850.1:0-16463 GCA_025403545.1 Epizoanthus stellaris
TTTTCAAAAAAAATATACAGCAAACATATTTCATAAATATTCATAAAATTATGAATATTAATGAGCCCCCACTCTGGAGTTTCCTGTCTGGGGAGAACACTGAACATATCATACAAAAAGATCCTGAAGCACGTCGAGACCAGATAGTGGAGAGAGTCGTGGAGCTTTGGCCTGCGGTAGTATCCTACTTTCAAAGTAATGCAGATGCAGAGAAGCGTGACCGAGTTCACACAGTTAAGGAGCTGCTAAATGATGAAGCCAAGCTCTACCTGTTGTTCTTGAAATTTCTTCTTCCTACAATCAATGCATTCAATACTGCCTTCCAAGCCACAACATACACAACCATCCATCTGCTGCACGTGGAGATGAAGAAGCTGACTAAACGTCTTTTGCACTTCTTCATTGACATAGAGGTGATCGGCCCTGACGACATCACCAAGACGCCATTTGAAGTCGAAACCAACCAGCTTAGAGACAAGGCAATGGAAGTCGGCGACGATATGCGGAGATTGGCTAATAGCCTTCGTGAAGACGGTATGGGACCAGAAGTAGATTGGTTCTTCCGCCACGTCTGCCTGTTCTACACCAAATTTGCATCCACTATCTTAAAGAAGTTTCCTTTCAACTCAACGCTGCTGTCCGACCTGCGAGTTTTAAACCCATTTGAAAGGCGTACGTACAAGGACTTCCCCAACACCGTTATTCGTCTTGCCAAAGAGCTACTGCAGCTTCAACTCACAGAGAAGCTTGATGAATTGAAAACTGAGGCAATCGACTTCAAATGGTAGATAAAGCAGACCTTCCACAGGAAGACGATGTGTACGCATTTTTAGCTGCCATGCATGAAGTCAAGGAGATGGGATCTGCCACTCCCGCATATGTTAATCTTCTGACCCTTGTTAGGGCACTCCTTGCTCTGCCAGCAAGCAATGCTGACTTTTTCAATGGTGACAGATATTGACGTCTGAGAGTGCCGGAAATGGCGTTTCAGGGCATCTAGATTTCAAAATTTTCTGGGGGGGGGGCATGCCCCCAGACCACTCTAGAGGCTCGTGCTTGCAAAATCTCCTTCTCCCGTTAAAATCCCGATTTGGGAAGGTTCGTAGGTTGGATGGTCTGAAATTAGCTTTGACTGTCTTCATCAAGTTTCATAATCGATTTATCTTTAGAGACATTTACTTTGCATTTGCTGCTACGTTTTTTCTGCATCAATTTTCCAGGACCATATTGTAAATGACCTCAACGCTGCCACAGAAAAAGACTGCATGTATTTCACTGCCATGGCATTTGAACACTTCTGTCGACTCAGTTTATTTATTCGGTTGCCTGGATATTATCACAGAACAAGATACATAAGATGTCATGGCACACTGAACATTAGAAGTTACCTTTAGGTTGCAATATTTACCAGCAGAGGCTAATTTTAGTAAATTATTTTCCCTGTGATTTAGTGATTATTAAATTTAGTGATTTCTTTAATTTAAAGAAACAAAAACTATCAAGAGATTTGAAAGACTATTGAAAAAGTTGTATTTAGTGATAATTAATAGCGATTCCTTATGAACTCGTGAAATCGCAAACTTTAGTAGCTGCTTAAGCTAAATAATATTGTGCAACTTGACTTGACACTAAAACTGAAATTGTGACATATATACCAGGCTGTGACTGCCGTAATCTAAGTAAAAGTAATCATTAAATACCTAGCTGTTCAAGTGACCCGATTGCAATTCTTATCAATTGCAGGTGCCATGAACATGAAATATACAACAGGATGTGACCTGGTAGACAAATGGATTCATTTGCAACAGAAAAAGATAAGAGAAATAACAAAAACGCGAGTGGAAGTATGTGGACACTTCAAATTATTTCATCTATTGTAAATTTGATCTGTCAATGTGCCACTTGGCATGAGTTTGTGTGTCCTAAGTTACTGTTCCATGCACATGTTTTGGCATTGGTGTCCGCCTTTAGTGCCTGCCCATGAAGCATGTTGTATGTCGAAAATGGCGGTGATGCCAAAGAAACTCAGTCTGCTAATGCTAGTAGTAGTGATAACCTTATAAGTGAGACATTTCTTAAGGTAGTTTCTTTACAAACAACTGAATATAACTTCTATCCTAAGAAAATTTGCCTCCCATGCAAGACCAAACTGGAAAATGCCTTTGCATTCAAAGCAGTGTGTTGGTCGTCAAGAGTCAAACAGATAGACGAACTGCAGAATAGCCGGGTGAAGAGAGGAAGAAATACAGAAGCAGAGTTAGAAAATGGTTCTGAAAACGACTTCCGAGTTTAAAGAGAGCAAACATACCCGAGGCAGACACAACGGAATAGACCTATCTTGCTGCAACCTTCTTGTACGCCGATACCACTAGTTCCACCGAACACTGCAGACCCAGCAGCTGAGAACATTTTGGGGATAAATGTGGTCTACAAAACCCAAAGGTTTGTTTTTCAATTATCTCAACTAAAATACAGCATTAATGGGAAAAGTACAGTTTCGATATCAATCAGCTCTAAATATTTTGAAAGAATTATCTCATGGATAACTAGGAACCAAGTTTTAAAAGAAAGTCAAAGCCAAAGGTTGCAGATGGGGTCTTTGTTCAGGGTGCCAAACATTTGTTTACCAAGTAAAAACGTGAACACTTCTGTACCAGTATACATGTAGTACAGGCATGAGTTGTAATAGCGTTTCAGCATATAAAATAAATTAAAAAAATCAGTGAATTTAGGGGTAGACCCAAAGGAGGTGGAAAGGCTGTCCCAGCATGCATTGCGCAACAAGCTAATTGTCGCTCTCCGGCAATGGCGGACATCTGCAATTTCGCACACTTTTTTAACCGCAGCACCGAAATTCAAGATGGCATCTTGGTTGGTTGAGAATCCCAATGCAAAAGCAAGTGCCTTTAATTCTCTTGGGGGCACACTATTCTCATACTGTGTGTTTCCAGACAACTTCATGTGTCATCTTCCGTCATTTAAGTGTTTTTCCTTGCTGTGCAGGGAGGCACACATAGCTTTTCCCTCGAAAATTCGCGAGAGGAGGCTGGTGCTGCTGGTTGCCAAGGAGTTGCTTTCCAGCATCGGATATGCAAGCAGTCCCGTGTTGGTGAAAATCAACAGTAGCTCAGAGTTAGAGGTAAGATTTGTTCTTATGAACTTTCTATTCAGTTGTCTGTTATATTTTTGTGTAACAATCTGTGATAGACTCTTAATAAAACTGTGAAACTGTTTCAAAGAAAAGTAATTCTCGGTTTTTGCACAACGGGTCTTGCACAACAGAAAAATGTGACGGTTGAACCAAAATCAGTGCAAACAGCACTGTAAACTTGAATAAATCGTCGTAGTACAAGCATTGCAGATATGTATACAGATCGAAAAAGTATTGAAAAATCAACTTCAATCCAAAACAGCATCATAGATTTTAAAATTGGTGAAATAGGCCACTTCGGCAAAAGAAACATACTGTGTCTCTGTCAGCGTTTGACTGACTTCGCCTGAGGAAATATTTTATCGTCTTTCAAAAAGTAAACAAGCATGAATATCTGAAATATGGATAGGTCGTACAAATAAATTTGGTTAGTGTCGTGTAGTTAATTTGGAAAGTAATTAATGAGGCCGTGTTTGTTGCATGGTTTTTGATGTTTTGTGCAAGTGTTTTTTTAATAAACTAAGTTAGCTAGCTAGCTGACAGTGAAGTCGAAATATTATTTTTATGACAGAAGGGATATCAAAACACTTTTTAATTGCGAAGATTAAGAGTCTGACATTATTTTGTGTTTCTTTACGGTCTTGAGAACAGTTGGGGGACAGGGTTTTTTTGCTTAACCACTTCTGCCATGCTGAAAGTGACAAAATGATAATACTTTTCATTACCTTCTCTTCAGTACCTTCAAACATTAAAAAAAATGCGCTGTTTCATGGAGTTATCCCATCATAATGGCTAACTCATTACTACTACTCTCACAAAAACTGCACTTAACAAAACCTGCAAATATCGGTTTTTCGCTTTAGTATTAACCCTTTGAGCCCCAGGAGTGCCATATGGCACTCCACGTTACTGGCTTGTTTTCCAAGAGTGCCATATGGCACGCTTTGAGTATGCAGATTCTAACCAATCAAAACCGCTGTTAGATAATGTACCCCATAGCTTTTTGTTTTCTAACCAATAGGAGAAGAGCTTAGCTTTCCATTGCACCCAAATATGGGGTATGTTGTGACTCAACTTCACACACTACTTTGACCTTGAAAAACTTGACTCGAAACGACATGTGAAACGATGGAGGCAATTTTTAACAGCGACGATGACGAAGAGTTTGAAGGCTTTACAGCTAGCGATATCAGTGATTTAGTACGTTCTAATCCACTAGAAGAATCTATGGTAGGAGAGGATGATGAGTCGGACATTTCAGTGTCCACGGTTAATAGTGAAGATCTGTCAGATTTGTCTGATTTTGAAGATGAAGTGGAACCCGTGGAAGAAACGTGGAACTGTAATCCTGATCCAGTGACCGTCTCCGAGTTTACGGCAACTTCTGGTCCTCTTACTTGGGTTCCCGAAGATGGAACTGCAATCGATTTCTTCAGAATTATGTTTCCTGAAGAGTTATTCGAGCTAATAGCAACTGAAACGAACCGCTACGCTAGACAACGTGCCGAAGTGAAGCCGGACCCGAAGTGGTGTGAAACGACAAGCGAAGAAATCAAGGCATTTCTCGGACTGCACGTGTTGTTTGGCATCAAAGAACTGCCTTCAACCCGACTTTATTGGTCTGAAAATCCTCTGATTGGAGTGCAATCTGTGAAAAAGATAATGCCAAGAAATCGCTTCGACAAGCTGACTGAATATTTTCACGTCAACGATAGCACAAGAGCACTACCACGAGGGAACCAAGCGCACGACAAGCTTTTCAAGATTCGGCCGATTCTGGACGCCGTCACAGAGAAATGTCGCTCAGAATTTCAGCCAGGAAAGAACGTTGCTGTTGATGAAGCGATGGTAAAGTACAAAGGAAGGCTAGGAATGAAGCAGTACATGCCAATGAAGCCAGTCAAACGCGGAATAAAGGTTTGGGAATGTGCGGATTCGGCAACGGGCTTCGTTGTAAACCTACAAGTGTACACAGGAAAGAGGCAAGATGGCGGCACTGAGCACGGCTTGGGTTTTCGCGTGGTTTCCGAACTCACAGAAACACTATCAGCAAAGAACCACCATGTCTTCTGTGACAACTTTTTCACTTCTGTTGAGCTTGCTGAACATTTGTTAGAAAGAAATACCTACCTTTGTGGAACAATTCGTCCGAACAGGAAAGGATTCCCGAAGGAGCTACAACCTAAATTGCTGTCTTGACTGTCACAATTGTTTTGTTGGAATCTGGAGGACCAGCTGTTGCCATTCCTTTTGGTTTCAAGTTTGTAGTAATGCCCATGCAGTGTTGCAGAATAAATATTTGAAAATATAATTTTGAATCTCCCTCCAAAATGGTCATGTGACCTTATTAACCAATCAGAATGCCCAAAATGGCAAAATACCAATTTTCAAATCTCCATATCTTTTGAACCATTAGAGCTTTTGAGCTGAAATTTGAAATTTGGTTCTTTGTGGCAAGTTCCGCCATTAACATATTGTTGTAGTCACTTGGAACAACATAATGTTAAGCCAGTGCAACCACTTTGGCCTACAACTCTGAAGTTTTATCCTACTTTTGTCATTTGTAGGCTCTTAATTTGTACCCTGCCTCTACCACATTAATAACACATTGTTTTGTGTATGCATGTACACTGGCGTTGAAGACCCCACTGAAGAAGGTTTTGAGCCTCACTGAAAATGAACCACAATTGACACAGACATTTTTGCAGGAATGTCCCAAACTGCAGCAGACACGATTATCCTGGTGGCACTAGGGAAGCTCTCGTTGAAGGACGTTACGATGGATACACTAAAGAAACTGAGAAAAACGTTTGTACTGAACTTATTACGGGGGAAAGACAAGCAGACGCATATAAGGGCAATTGCTCATTCACTAATAAGTGAAGGATATGTAGATGTAGCATGTCAGGCCAATCTGGCACAGATTGTCAGGAGTGATGTAACAGTTGTTAAGAAACTCTAGACAGCTGTGGCTGCTCATTTACTGTTAAGGGAACGATAATTAAGTAAATGTAGCACAGTACTAGGCCAATTTGGCACAGATTGTCAGGTAGGGATGCTACTGTTGTTTGAAAAGCTAGAGACACAGCTCTGGCTGCTCATTCACTGTTAAGTGAAGTATATGTTAATGCAGCACGGCAGGCCAATTTGGCACAGATTTATCAGGAGTGATGTTACTGTTAAAGAACTATAAACACAGCTCTGGCTGCTCAATCATTCACTGTTAAGTACATGTAAAGTATATGTTAATGCAGCACGGCAGGCCAATTTGGCACAGATTGTCGGGTAGGGATGCTACTGTTGTTTGAAAAGCTATAGACACAGCTCTGGCTGCTCATTCACTGTAAAGTGAAGTATATGTTAATGCAGCACGGCAGGCCAATTTGGCACAGATTTGTCAGGAGTGATGTTACTGTTAAAGAACTATAAAGACAGCTCTGGCTGCTCAATTATCCACTGTTAAGTACATGTAAAGTATATATTAATGCAGCATGGCAGGCCAATTTGGCACAGATTTGTCAGGTCAGGAGTGATGTTACTGTTAAAGAACTATAAACACAGCTCTGGCTGTTAATACATTCACTGTTAAGTGAAGCTTTAAGGATATGTAAATGCAGCATGTCTGGCCAATTTGACACAGATTGTCAGGAGTAATGTTACTGTTCAAAAACTATAGACACAGCTCCTGGGTACTTTACAATGAATCAATTAGAAGTTATTGTTATGTTTAAATGCTTAATCTGAAATGTTCAAATTAATAATGTCAATAAAGTGAGTTGGTTGAGTTAATATGGTACAGCATTTGTTTTACTTGACCGTCTAATTTTATTTCCTTTCCAAGTAGTTGGATAATTCAGCAAATGGATTGTCAGTGTGTCAGTAACTTTGATTTATGAAACTCTGAAAGCCAATTAAGTTTGGGCCAAATATGTTATTTGCTGCTAACGATTTCCATGATAGGGTTTTTTCTCTTTACAAGTCAGAAAAAAGACTACTTTGGTATACTAGGAAACCAAATTTGTATTACAGAAAAAAAAATTGGTTCACAATTTTCCAAGGAGAGTTTTTTGCGGTTCCAAAATCTGGAAACCCTTGAAACCCGAGTTTGGTAAACTAGAAGTCCAATTATGTTTATTAGAGAGGATTCCCTGTTTTGTTTCGTTAATTTCGAGAAATGGGATTTGCCTTTTCCATACATCGAGAGCCTTTAAATAACAAGTCAGGTAAACCAGGTTTCCAGTTATGTACCCCAGATTCCATGTTTGGTGTTTGTAATTACCGAAAGTGGATTTGGCCAGTCCCAAATAAGGAAACTTTAAAATAACCAAGTTTGATAAATTAAAATCCAAGTATGGTAACTATAAACAAAATTTCATTCTTGGATTTTGTAAATTCCAAGAATTACTTCAATTTTCCTAACATGGAATTGCTGTGCCAAACCAAGTTTTTTTTTTGTTACCCAAGTTTGTATTTGGCAGAAATCCATGTTTGGATATATTATACTAAAAACATGTCCAGAAAATATTGGATTTCCAAGCGATTACCATGCAATTTCCTTGTAATATACCTCATCGGAAATTTCCCAAATTTTCCAGTGCTAAGAAGGCAGACAAAGAAACGTCCCAACTCAGGTAGATTAAGGCATGGGTCAAGTGTGAAAAATTCAATCAAAGGGAAAACAAATTCTTAAAAATCAGTGACGTGATATATATTTTTTAATTCGCAGGGTAGGGTCGTTGCTTCATTTTTGACACATGCACAGAGTCACGTGACCTACGGAGGAAATGTCCGTTTTTTGGCGGGATTTTGTACTGGCCCTCTTTGGCTCAAAAAAGTACAAGCTTTAACTGCAAAATTCAAAGGCCTCGATACTGCTCAGAATGAAGGAATAATACTCAAGTTGTTGAAAGTAATTGGGCCTAGAAGAAATAGAAGGATGCCTTGAACTGAGATTAACGTATTTGTTTGAGTGTTAATAATTGCAACTTAAAGTTTATTTTTCTCGTAAAATATCTACGATCCTTTCAAGGCCCAATTAATCTCATGAACTACAACTGCAGTTGAACCAAAATATGCATTTAGTTTGATTTAGAACAGAGTGCTAAAGCTTGTACTTTTCAAAAATATCTCGGTACGAGCGGGCAGTTCGAGACCGCCATTTTATTCTCTCAGCATTTCTTGCCCGAAGGCTTCTTTGTTATAATCAGCCAATCAAAATCATTTCTGAATGTTGTCACGATGGTAACAGGATATGTTTCATCCAACATGGCGGACGAAAAAGATCGATCTCGAAGGGTTTCTGAAGTTTCTGATCGAATGGTCAAGACAAAACCTAACTTTCTGCAAATATTATTTTTGCTATTGATTCTAACAGTCACGAATGGACGTTAGCCCAAGCGAGTGATGAATGGAGCCCGATGTGTTGTGTATTTACTTGTTCTAATGTCAAGTTCGTGGCCATTGCAATTGACAGAATCGAAAAAAACTGTGAAGGTTTAATGGTGAATAAAATATATTTAATACATGAATTGATTCTCGTTGGATACCGTGCCAATATAGGTAATATGAAACTGAATTATTTGCATTTTGGCGCAAAATTATCAATTACGCGACGGTTTGTTGATTCATATCAAATTAGTGAAGGGCGCGATCAACTATATTTTCGAAGTGTGTATATTTCATTGCGGTTTATAGCTTTTGTTCAATCTCGAATTCATTTCAAATATTCTGACCAAGGACACTGTGATAAACAGCCTTCATGGCGGGATTTTTTGACTGTGGTTTTGCCCGAGTAGCAGTGAAAGCGAGCTTCAAAACCAACAATGGTAAACCAGAAATGGATAAGACCAAAAGGTTGGCATCTTACCTTGCTCACTTCGGAGGCAAAAACGAGGACAATTTTCTAGTGAATCAGAAAACATTTAATACCAGATCAGTCCCTTTAGTAAGCAACTTTAACAAGTGGCTGACGAAACCCGAGGACAAACGCAAGTACATTGAGCATTTTTCAAGCAAAGCTTGGTCCAAGCTTTCTTCAGTACAGAGAGCTGTACATACAGTGAGCAACTGCAGAGCCTGCCATCTACAACATCAGTCTTTTCAAGACTTGTTTCCTGTACGATCAAACCGTCTGAAGAAACCGAACATGACGCACATCGCTGCTCGTGAGCTTAAAAAGCAGGAAAATGTCAAGCCAACAAACACTGCTATTAAGGAGACAGCACAGAACCTGTACAGCAAAATAAATCAGCCATTCAAAGAGATTTTTAAACTGAATTTTAATGAGGCTATGGCTAAAGTTCCTCAGTTGAACTTGCAAATCAAGAAAAGTACAGCTGTTCAGAAAAAGGAGCGTAGACAGAGAACCATGCAGCAGAAGAACACAGTTGAGGAGCACTGGCAAGCCATGGATGTGACAACATTCCTGGGAACCCGTCAGTCTTTCAGTCAGAGAGACAAACAACGCAAGGCTCTTTTCTTTGAGAGCAATGAGGAAGCTGTGGTGAGATCCCAAAAGAGAAAGGCCCAGGAAGAAGCTGGTGAAAGGATCCCCAAGCGCCACTCTCCTGATCCTACTTCAACAGACTTTGACAAAGTTGGCCTATTGGAAGAAGTAAAAAAGATGAATGAGGGAGAGACGGTAATCAGTTCTTACTCAGTTGTTGGGGGGGGGGTGGTGGTGGTACCTTCCAACAGAAAAAAGTTAGGACTCAGTATAGTTACGGGAGTGTAGAAACTAAGCACACACACACACACACACAGAAAATTTTGTTCATTCACCAAATTCTCCTAACTAGTTTTATAGGGAATAATTTATTATATGGTGTTTTTAGCTGCACATCAGCTGATCATGAACATGTGTTTGGTGCTGAAAGGGCAAAATTATATACTCTTAGCCCTTGACTCTGTCAGCTCCAAACATTCACATAACAAATATGTTGCAAAATTCTCCTTATTAGGAGAATTATTATTATTATTATTATTATTATTATTATTTTATTTTTTGCTATAATATTTTGAAAGATCCTTGGACTTTTTAAGGATATGTGTGCGATAGAAATCTAAATTATTTAAAAAATTATAAATATTACTAGGCTATAAATTTTTGAAAAACAGGTTGGGAGAATTAATCAATTCATCTCACAGAATTTGCTGTTCTTGACCAGTTCCTTTATTGTGGATGTAATGCTAATGGTGGGGGACTGGTTGGGAGTTTCACAAGGAAACTAGTTTTGCTGTGATTACTTTATTTTATTTTATTTTTATTTTATTATCACATACGATTTATTTTAAAATATTAAAAATGTGAATTAAAAAGTTTTTCTGACATAAAAATAGTTTTGTGTTATTTTCAATACATGCAATCAGACTTACTATTTTCCCATGCCTAAAATACATGTAATTAATTATTATTGTTATGAACACAGATCATACTAATAATCATGTCTGCATGATTTTCTTACCTGTAAATGCTCAGTACTGAGTTTATGCCTCTTATTATTCCAGATAAATTTCCTTGAGCTTGCCAGAAGATATTGCCCAAACAGTAAACTGGGAAACATGGTGGTTAAAGAGTTCCTGGAGAATGCTGATGGTGTTGACCTGAACAAGTTTGCTCACTACAGGAAAAAGAAAACCCCTGTTGTTAGACGTAGGTTGAAGCGAATGCTTGGTGGTGAAGTAAAAGTCCCAGTCCCAAGAACCAATCAGGCAATCAAAGAAAACATTGTGCAAAAAATTAATTCAGGTGAATACAACCTGGGCAATATAATAGTGCCGAGAGAGTACAAGAAACTCATCATCACTACTGATGGCAGCATACAGGAAGAAACATTTTATGTTTCTGGGCGGCAAATTCCTTTGTACGACATCAGAAAACAGACATTAAAAGACCACGAAAGCAAAGGTTTAGTCAGAGACCACAGTGAAAAAAAGTACAGCAACATGACAGCTGAACAGGTAATAGAAAAGCTCAAATTTCTGGGAGAATACAGTGAGGCTGATGAGTATACTGTGGGGGAACTCAAGGAGAAGTTGAAATATATTGAAAGGACAAGACATCTGATTATGTGGTCAGACCATTCATGCATCATGAACCATGGGCATCTACTGCTAACAGTAAATTGCCTATATGATCCAGCATTTTACTACACCAGAGAGGAAGTGCTGCTTCAAACTGGTGAAGATATTGATGTTGAAGCAGCTGTCCAGAAACCACAAACTTACATCTTGGGAAGATGCACAGACAAACTGGCCGATCAGCTGTGTTATGTTAGCAACAGACTGGATGACATCCAAGTGCTCAGTGACTCTGTGGAATCAGCCCATGGTGTTGAAGTAGCTGATAAAATGAGATTCTTTCATGGCGACCATCCAGCCCAATCTGTGGAGAGTCACTATCCTTGTTGTCTGTGTCCTGAAAAGGCTACATGCTGGAGTGACCTTGTCAAGTGTTACCGTGCACCATGCATCTCACTACAGGATAGAATGCATATGGTATTTATCAATTTAAATGTTGGTAAATGTAATAAAGAGAAATGTTTTAATTCTATGCCATCTTACATGTATTTCCTTTTCTCTACTGAAAACTGAGTCTACTTGTAGTATTTTATACACCGCACAAAGCTATAGAAACCAATATCGAGGGTAGGCCTAGCTCTCTAGCCAACTAATATATTTTATTTAAATGCATTCTTGTCCATCTATCTGATATCATCCACTTATTGTATTTAAAATCTAGAAGAAATGTACTAGAAAGACAATGTTGAAGAACATAAAATCCATTTGAGCCAAGGCCTAAATGTTAATAAGAATTTTTATAGTTAATGATATTCTAAATAAACCTTATAAATTTAATGTGCTCCCTTCACTAATTAACTTGCAAAATAAATTATTCACATATTTCCAATATTAGAAGGAATTACAAAAAAAGTGTGAATTTATTTTATTTTTGTTTGTCTTTAATAATAAAGGTTAACACTGGTCCAGCAGGGAAGAGAAACAGAAATGGTGGAATTCACCCCTTCAGGGCCATGAAGAAGGATGAATTGGAAGCTGAATGTTTGGCCCATGGGATGGAGACTGACAAACTGAACAGAAACCAGTTGCAGGACCAGCTGACCAGTCACCTTCATGGCATTCAGAGAGTCCCACCCCTCATGATCAACAACAACAGAAAAAGCCTGACTGACTTCAACCTTCAGCACTATGAAGTAATTCCTATGGAGCCATTGCATGACATCAAAGAACACAACAAAAATATCTTTACTGAACTTCCCCACCATCTATCTGAACCAGAATTAGAAATCTTCAACAAAGTTAAAGAAGCAGTGACAGGCAGCAAGGAAAAGCTGAGAGGGTGTGACTACAGATTATGGGCAATTATATTAGCCCTACAGATGCACCACAAAGCCAGAATTACTGTTTGTCAATTGCTCAACACTTTGGCTGAACTCTCCCAGTTGTGCTATGCACCAACTGACAAGAGAACACCAAGATCCATTCTACGTTTCTACAATGTTGCCTTTATGCATGCAACTGCATTTCTCAAAATCTTTTCCAATCCAAAGCAATTAACACTGCGAAAACTTTATGGTGTTTACTGGCACTCCTTAATGATCCATGCACCCTTTGTCAGCAGAATTGTTTCCCTGAGTGCAGTGAACACTGAAGAAGAAGAAAGGCTGTTTGCTGACATCAATGCGATCAGTAACTCTACTTCAAGTGGAAGGCCTGGTCACATCATTCCAAACAGCATTCTCAGACTGCAAGCAGAGAGACAATTCAAACACCACAGGCAGAACACTGTAGCTGAACAACAATCACAAATAAGTAAATTTGCTAAGCAACTGCCTAAATTTCCAAACACTGCTATCTTTGGGAGTCTTCTTAACTCAGAGATGTATCAAGCACATCTTGAGAGAATCTCTGACTACTTGGTGGGTGGTGAAGGGGTCTGGTGGCACCGAGAAGACGAAAGCAATTCAATTGTGTTTCATGATTCCGAAGAAGAGCCAGATTGGAGACCAGAGGGTCCATGTCTAAGCCACTTCAGATCATCCACTTTTCAGAACACTGAACTGAAGGTGAAGAATGAATGGAACACATGTTTAGCCAATGGGACAACACTGCCAATTGAAAAGCTGAAACTGTTTGACAAAGATGGAGATGTCAGCTCAATAAAGCATTTTCAACTGTTTGATGATTCTGCAAGTGAAAGCCACAGTTTACCAGATGATGACAGTGATCATGGAGTTCCTGAATTTCCCCAATATGATCTCCCACCAGATCAGTCAGATGTGGAGCAGTCTGCAGTGTGCACTGGCCTGACACTGGTGAATGAAGATGTGTACACTATGGCAAAGGAAAGTGATAATGGTGACAGTCAGCAAGCGCTCGACAGACCAAGATCGGTTTGTATATACAGTTACTTGCATTTACATGACTGTATAATAATCATAGAATGTTTTTGTGCAGGTGGCCATATAATTAAAAACTGATTATTATAATTTACTTTACATGTCTGAGCAACACTTTCCATTCAGAAATGGTAACAAGCATTAAGAAAAAACATGGTGGTAGTCTATTGAGATTTAGATAAAGGGGTGCTGCAAATACTATCAAATCCTGATTTTTAGCATTATGATTTGTGACCCTGATAAAGAATTTCTGCTCAAATTTCACAGCCTAATTCACCAAAAAAGCAGCCTTGCCTTCTCTAAGTTAAATCTGGTAAAAAGTAATGATGCTATGCCCTAAACATTATTACATAAATATACCCTATGGGGCTATCAGGTGGCACATCCCATAATCATAGATTGCAATAACAAGGGAGTACCCACATACCAGGGCTAGGTTAGTATTGCAAGCCATGTATATTTCTATCTTAATTATATTTGCTTCAATTGGTTTAATTCAGGAAAGTATGCAGGACACACAACATACTGTTCACAAATCTCAACAAGGCTCATCAACTGTGACAGGTAATTTTGTCCATATCTTTGTTGGCATTGCTGACACTCGTGATTGAAAGTTAGTATTTAATAGTTAACACAATAAATGAATTTATTGTGTTAACTATTAAATACTAACTTTCAATTAAGTATGAATAGCCGTAGCTGGTTCAATCAACTAAACATGTGGAGAATTTCTAAAACATACATAATGGGGGATCTGGAAAGGTCGATGAATGAATGAGCTAGACGTCCATGGACTAACTGCTAACTGTTTATAATTAATTTATTCATATTTTGCAGCTGAAGGTCCAGCACTTATTAGTTCAGTGGGCTCTGATGTAACGACAGCCGATAATCTGCAGACAACCTTGGCTCAAAGTGTATATAGAGCTGTTGGGCCATGTGAAGAGGTAACAAATCTGGATATAAGCCGCAGTAAACTGAGGCTATGTGGCTCAGCAATAAACAAAGAGAGCTATCGCACTTCCCTGGCAAAAGCCCAGACCAAAGTACTTGCAACCCATGGTCAACTAAAGCAAGACATCCATGACTGGGAAATTGCATATGTCAAGGAAATGGGTAGAGAGCCCTGGGGAGATGATCTGAAACAGAATCCAGAGATTCACAACAAGTACAAGGCTTTTCAGATCGCCAAACAGCTCTTGAAGCATTGGAACATCACAGTTCATCTGTAGTGCTGGAGTTATCTCGTCAAGGCCCAAACAAGTGGTGCACAAGCAAGCCACAGTTAATAACCAGAACAAACCATCCTAGCTGTAGTGATCGAGGCAGACAAATACTCAACAAAAACAGTTCTTTTAAGAGCTATCAATAAAAAATGGCTCCTTTAGGAGCCCCAAATCTATTAAAGAAATTACCAATGTGTGCTTCTTATGAGTTAATGACAAAAATTATACAATAATCGACATATGATTCAGTAAATTATGTACCAATCAACAAATATTTTTTGGGGACTGGCCCAGTTAAGTCAGTATATTAATTTTGATACAATACAAATTAATATTAAATAAATATCCCTTCTCTTGGGTTGCAAATTTTATGCAAAATTTTCTTTTTGCCATGGTTTCATATTTATAATATATTAAAATCTAGGGCAAATTATGTAATATATGAAACCAAAACAAATATATAACTATAAATAATAATGCCTATAATATAAAGTATAATTATATATCTAAACTTGCATATTTTATAAAGCCCTTTGCAGCAAGATGAGGAGAGTCAGAAAATTTTAATGCTAAAAATTACACTCAACTGCAAACCTGCTAAACAGTAAATGAATATTATCCAGGATAGCTGCCAAAAAAAAACCAAGGCCAAGGGCTGCTGTTTTGATCACTTTTTCATTAACTGGCAATGGTACGCCAACATTGTTAATGTTTTCTTTCTGTTATCATTGTACAAAGCTTGTGACAAAACCTTGTCGAATTATTGTAAAACCACTCGGAAATATTGACGAAAATGTTAGTTTTCCTGCTGATCAAAATATCACCTCTCCCAAAGTACACGGCCCTTTTTCTCTGAATCGCATTCACAAAATCTTTTTCGTATTTGATATTATGTTCTTTGCCACCAAAAGAGCTTGCATGCAAAATTTTGAGCTTAACAACCCATAGGTGTCCCTAATATGGGAGGCCAGCAAAGGTTTTCCGCTGTGTGAGTGTCACGTAGAACGAGCCATTTAGGCATTTGATTTTCAGCAGGGAATCCAAACATTACCAAATAATCCTGAATGTCTAAAGTTCCTAACTCTGATCACTCTGGATCTTCTGATTAAAGACTGATGCCCACAAAAACGATTTTCTTGGTAGTCCCAAATATAATAAATAAAATGAATCTAAACTCCGTAAACTACGACTCGTGGCATATCACATTCACATTGGATTCACATTGAATCACACATTCACATAATTTGCATGCACGGAGACGATGCCACTTACCGAATAAAGTAACTTGGAAAGCGAGACTACTCACCTGGAAATATCCCAGTGATTGAAAATTCCGCGTTGTTTACTGTAGATCCCCGATTTACTGCCATACAACCAAATCAATTCTCCTAAAATTATGATAAAAGCGAGCATTTCCCTCAAATGCGAGGCAAGCAGCCGCCATATTTCATTTCACCTCATACGCCGTGATCGATATGCAAATTTTACAATTTCCATGGTAACAGTCAGAGCTGCAAGGACTTCGTTGGGGGTAAAAACAGAGAACTTGACCCATGCCTTAATCTACCTGAGTGTATGGTGACACTATCTAACACTGTATGGCGACACTATATAACACTGTAGGGCGACACTATCTAACACTGTAGGGCGACACTATCTAACACTGTA
>JAOBYG010329961.1:0-16458 GCA_025403545.1 Epizoanthus stellaris
TTTATTTCCATATTTACAGCATTTTGAGAAATCGATATATTTTCCATACAAAGTCTTAAATTATTGCCGCGACGACCCAAACTGCTCTTTCTGCCTATATATAAAATCAAATGTTATATACCAACTATGAGCTTGGGCTGCCTGTGGTCAGGGTGGAAGGTTAATACTTGGAACATTTTATTTAGCTAAGCATCCACCCTCACAGTGAAATAATTACATAGTTACTGTACTGGCCATATCAACTTGTACTAGTTATCAACCTCAGTATTATCTTGTCCCGTTCACTGTTGCAGAAAAAACAAGACCATTCTCCCAAATAAAATATATGTGATCGTATGACCAGCCTTAACTGGATTCCTTAGTCAACTTACATGTAACTGACATCTGTACATGTACATAACATGTTTTGCTGAACTGTAATTAATATGACTAATATTTGTGGCACCTTTTATTACCAACAACCATTCACAAAGTTTTGCTGCCAAATTTTAGGAAATGGAATTTGGATTGGGCAGTACTTTTAAACAGTTGTAACAGTCCAGATTCCCAAACTGTTTCTACAAGAACCCCTGCCGAGGTGCTGTTGGAGCTACCCATAGTCCTTTTCAGGAGAGGTTTTCTTCCCTGTGCACTGAGCCTCCTGCCAGGACTTGCATGTGCAGCCATTGATCAACGTGCAGGGTTGGTGAAGCTGTATTTTTGGGAATTGTATTTCATTTACTAAATTAGTGATGTGAACAGTCATGTTTCTAAGTTTTAACCAATTGAGTTTCCATGCTAACAGTAGGGACCTTAAGATACGACGACGGGAAGCCACGACGGCGACGTGAGAGGATACCGGAAGTAATTTTGCAAAACTGAGCATGCGCACGAGCATTCTAATTAGTCCTGACCCCGTCGCCGTCACGTCGAGGACGCCAGATCAAGGGTTTTGCCGTCGCAGATACAACGTGAGTATTTTGCTCATTTTTTGAGTTAAAAAATGTTTGAATCAACGTTGTTGTGGAATATACTTAAGGACATTTCCATTTAGATCGTATTTCTGATGATCGCAGGGAAAAATAACACATGAAGCACTGTAAAATATAGTCATATTCACAGCGCCTTTGTTTCTGTTTCAGTCGCCATCGTGGGTCTTGTTGACTTTGTTCCCGCGCAAACTCAAGAAAACAAAACGATGTAAGTACAATAAAATCACCGTCTTCAAGATTGTTGCTGAACGACTTTCAAGTAAAGAAGCCAGTTATAGTTGAAAATTTATACAACAAGACCTCAATTTGTACTTGTCAAGCTGTTTTTTCCCCCGTGTATATGTATAATGTACATTGTCTGTACTTGATGTCAGATTGTACGAGACTGAAAGTGATTTCAACAACAATTGAAGTATTCGGCATTTGCAGTTGAAATACGTTATCGGTTCATCATTCTAATTATAATTATAATTTTCAGGAAACCTATGGTATGGTCTTCCCTCCACGACGACATGTTATGTCGCGAAATCCTGGTCGTGGATCCCTTTACAGGTACAAAGAAAGGCACAGTGGCGCGAGGCACGAAATGGGAGCAAGTTGCTGAGAACCTGAACAAAGTTGAGCTAGTATATTTTAAAGTTGACAAGCGCTCTGTAAGAGACCACTACAACCACCTTGCTAAAGATCTAAGGAAAAAGTTGAACAATGAGAAAAAGGAAAGTGGCATCGAAACCAACATGACAGATGTCGAGAAGGCACTTGAAGAATTGATTGAGAAAGAAGATGCTGCCGAGACGGACCAAGCGGTCGTCAACGAGCAAAAGAACAGGAAAGTAAGCGAGGACAGGGAAAATGCGGAGGACATTCGAAAGACAGCTATGGAAAAGCTTGGACAGACAAAGAAGCGAAAGGCAGAAGAAGGTGATGGTGAAGAAAGAAAATGGAAACGGAGATCAAACGGAAGCGAAACATTGAACTTTTTACGAGAAAAAAATGAGCGCGTCCAAGAAATGCGGAAGGAAGAATTAGAGCTGCAAAGAAAGCAGTTGGAGATGGAAACCAAGAAACAAGACAACTTTATGTCTATGATGGTCCACCAGCAGCAACAGCAACGGACGCAGATGCAAGATTTTCAGGCCATGATGGCCATGCAAGCGAAGCAACAGAACGATTTGATGTTGGCCTTAGTATCAAAGTTGACACAGAAATAATAAAACTTCTGGCTCTCTCACTCGAGTCATTCATGTTGCTGTTTGACATTTGATCTTCAAGGAACACACTGTTTACATTTGAAATTATTGCAGAAACAGCATGCCACAGGAAAGAAAAGATTATATGAAATTTTGGACTGAATGACTAAATAATACTTGTAGTGCAGCCAGTTAATATATTGTTATATGATGTTATATGACTTGTTTAATTCAGGACATTTTTAATGGTTCTTGTTACTTCTATAGAAACTATTGTGTTCTGGCATCATGTACACACTGAACTTAAGACCTATATGTGGAATAAAAATTATATGCTGTTCAAACTATGCAGATATATATTCTGTCCAGTCCACAACTGGAGGTCACTTGTCATGTTATGCATACCTATGGTCATCTAAACAAAATACTCTTGAAGGGTTGGAGGATCCAACTGAAAAAAATCTGAAGTTAAATTGCCATAAAGACAGGTCAGGGCATTGCGAAGTATTGCACTAACAACATACATTTTCCCGACAGAACTGAGACCGATTTTTAAGTTTTTCTTGAAATCCATGAATTTGAAATAATTAATGATGTCCCCAAATAACCATTCCACTGATGTGCGCACAGCGCTCATTGAAGTGTTGAAGTCCTGCATGGGTTGAGTTAGGACCGCATTCCTGAAGGGCGCTTGAAGGTGAACACGTAGAGGGTATGCCGGGTCTCCGTATAGGCACATCGGCTGGCCAGGTCTGGAAAAGGCATATCGCTGAAGATCGTCAAGCAGTCCCGAATCTGCCAACATGCCGGCATCATGTTTTTTCCCTTCTGAAAAGTAAACAAATCAGACAGAAAATAAGAAAGAACATATCAAGGTTTAAATAATAACATTAAATGACATATTAAATTGAAAGAGTTTTGAAAATTAATCTATTATCTACATTTGTAAAAGACTTACCTACAGGTCCATACATATTAGCTATCATTCCATTGGGCAAAGTAACTGACTGAAATTTCAGCGCGTGCACCCGTTTATGACCATTGTACACAGTTCTTTGCAGTTCTCCTGGACGACAGATCGGCCTTACAGTTCCATCGATAAATCCTATGCAGTTATCCAGCGCTGCACCTTTGTCTGAAATAGCAGCTGCATATACTTCGAGATTTGCAGGATTGAGAAGAGAGTTATTCCATTGGGTAATTCTGTGCCCGTGTTCATTGTAAATACAATCCAAAACGGTGTTGGAGATCATGCTTAGCACCGGAACTGGCCGCCCAAACCGAGGTATCAAATCAGAGTAGCGACAAGGGTAAGCGAGTCGCTTCAAAAGCATGCAAAGTCCTTCAATCCCCTCACTCCTTGTACCCTGGTGGCAAATAAACTTCTCGGGGATACCAAGCACTTCAGCGAGGAGTGGGATATCCACTTTTCCGAAGCGAAATTCAGCTTTGCATTCTGTGTCATCCATCTCTTCTAAAACGAATCTGCCATATTCCTCGCAGGGAAACTCTGGGTTCTTTGAAATATTTGCTTCATATAACAAAATAAACTCGTCTTCGTCAATGACACCATCATCATAGCATTGAATAACAACGTCTCTAGTATCTCTGAAGGACGTCATTGCTGGAAAACCGAAAATGTTGCACTCGCGAGTATTTTGATATTCAGTTTGCCAATTTGGCGTCGCCGTCCCAGAACAACACAAAACTTAATGTTTTTATTTTTGGCGCGCACGACGGGACTCTCCCCAGTCTTACTCTACCGCTCCCGTCGCTGTCATGGCTCCCCGTCGTCGTATCTTAAGGTCCCTAATAAGGAAACGGACCCCACCCCAACCATGTTGTCTGTTCTCGGGTTTAACAGCTGCACGGTCTCAAATATCGAATTTCTGCATGGTTGTATTTGTAGAACTAATGATGTCCTTGAAAATAAATCCTGGAGAAACTCATTTGTGTCATATCGAGTATAGTTAATGACAAAACCGACTCTCCCATAATATCAATCATCTTCAAGTAATTCACAGCCGGTTGTAACCAGCTGAGTTGGTTATTTAGTCTAATTTGATTTTTTTTTCATCATAGCTCTGGGCCCAGTTGCATAAAACCTCCACTTAAGTGCATACTTAAGTATAGCAGTTATGATACGGTTACGGGTTATTTTAAGTGTGTTGCAAAAAGCACACATCATTATCGTAAGTGGACAACGTACGGGTCAACTTACGTGTAAACTTACGGGACAAACGTAAAATTGTTCACTATTTCAACTGAAATACGCCTATGCTTTGCGACAACAGTTTAGTGTGGTACAAACAAGACCAGTCGTGTTCACTCTTTATTGTATAGCAGAATAACAAACTATCAAATTAATTATACATGTATTTGGATATTTTCATTTGAACAAGAAATAAACTTCAAAGCGTCAATTCACCATAGATGAAAGTTCTTTAATTGACAAAATAAAATGTCGTTAATTTCTTCAGTTCTTCCCTGGCAAGATCAATTTGCAGGTCAAGAAGTATTTCCTGCAAAATACGCATTTTTAGCAAAAATTAAGACTTTACACTGTATATTTTTCAGTAACTTCTAATCGTGTAATTGATAAATTCATTTGGGTACACTGAAATATAGTATTTTGCTGTTGTTGTTGTTGTTGTTGACGTTGTTGAACTGTCGTTGTTGTTCTTCCTTCTGTTGTAATACAAATACCTAAACGTCAAAAACTGTACAGAAATGTATTGAAATTACTTCAGAAAGAAAACAATATATTGGTGACGTGCAGACTAACGGGACCTCTAAAGGTCCCGTAACTTTACGAGTGATATTAGAGGTTACGAGAGTTTTATGCAACGCCCATAAATTCTGTTGCATAAACAACACTTAAGTGGTCACTTAAGACAATCCTTGAGTGAAGATCTTAAGTAGTCACTTAAGTCTGTTTATGCAACACACCTAACTTACGGGAACACTTAAGTACGCACTTACGTGTTATGGGTGTTTTATGCAACCAGGCCCTGGTTCCGCAGTTCTACTAGTCGAAATATCGGCCAACAAATCTGCCCTTTTGCCACAGTGCTAACCTTGCAATCAGTTTGATTTACTTACGGCACTTCAAGTGACGTCTGGTAAGTGTATCTACAACAAGAGATCTGGCAACAAATAGTACCAGTACGGTCGATTTATACGTTGTATGGTCCTCTGCATTTAAGATACAAATAAACCTCTTTCTACGAGTTTGTTTTATACTGCATCGCAAAAGACCATTTTGCTAATGTCTGATGGTGCTAAACCAATCATTAAATCATTTCTAAATCAATAACCTTTTTATTTGAAGCAATTCATGAAAACCGTACGCATAACATGACTGATTTTAAAATTCAAAATTACAATTTTGCACTCCGGCACTTCTTGAAAAAAATACCCATACATTTGGTGATAATTGTTTTCAAAAATGGAAGAACATTTCTATGAAATTTAAACATTTGAACAAAGTTTATATATTAATTTGAATGTTACCGGGTTTCTCTGGTTTTGAACACGGTATTTATGCCGAATTGAAATACTAATAGGAATTAGGACCTTAACGAAACTTTAAGAATAGTTTAAAATATTAAAATAGATTACTATTTTACTATTATTGTTTCCACTTATCTCCGGAATCAGTAATGTCGCAGCTTATTAGAAAAACTGCAATGGAAGGAAAGATCTAGCAATGAGCTAGGAAACTCATGCTGCTTCATTAACAGTTGCTGTTCATTGTGCAATGTTTCACATCTAGAGAGCGGGAACTTAGGCCCCATTACATTGTTTGTTTTAATTAATTATTATTGGTTACCGAGTAGCATGCCAGGGCAGAATACCTTGGATAGTTATCCTACAATTCTAATTCCATTTAAGTGTGTCAATTATTTCCCAAATAAATTAATAAATTGTCCAATGGAGAACTGGTGAAGACTGGTACAGTTTCAAGACAGACATGCCCAAGTCCTTGGGTATCCAACCTTAAACGATTACCTTAGTGGATGGAAATTAGATATAATTGCTGACATAAAGTAATATGGTGCTCGGTTTAAAAGGTGTATAGCTCTGGTTCTGATGTGTCTTATTCTTCTTATTGGTATTATTACGGGAAGTAATATATGAAACTTTCGCTTCAGGTTGTAGTTTATTGTTGTTCGCAGAAATCGTTGACAACTGACTAAACTTACTTACAATGAGGTACATTTATACATTTTCACCATATTCGAAACTAAATAATAGCAACACTTCTAAGCTTTTCTGTTTCCGCTAGTAATTCCTAAACTAATATGTCCTATGGAACTTTATAATGATCTATTTGCTGTGACTATATTTGCGGAAATTCTAAATTAAGTTTCATAATTGAGATCTATGTATTGCTTTGACTATTTCGAAGCAACCAAAATAATTTCTATATTCTTGAAAATAAAGTAAAATTCAAATGCTATAGTATAACACTATTTATCTCAGTGGAGTAAGCAGGTGTGGGGTATCCGGGGGAATCGAGTGAAGTTACCCCACGTCGAACTAGCCCAGGTAAAGTCATTCCATATTGGAGAAGTCGTCCCACATTGGAGAAGTCTCTCCACATTGGAGAAGTCACCCCCACTTGCAATCTAGCAAACATTAGAGATTTATCATGGATTCGTTCAATTGTTTCAAATGCGATCAACCAGTCGGAAAATGTCAACAAGGCCTGCAGTGTAATGGGTGCCAAGGGTGGCAGCATCGAAAATGTGATACTGGTATCACCCTGAAGCAGTATCGAGATGCAGTCCATGGTGGCCATGATATTAGATTGGCGCTGCCGACTGTGTGTCAAGGAATCAAAATTCATCCCCATCACCGAGAGTACACTGATCCACAGCGATGACAAAACACTGCTCGCGTATAGGAGTTCACTCATAGACCCAACCATTCAGCCTGTATCACTGCCGCAATGGGGTTCGTTCGATTATGAACCTCAGTCACCACTCCTATCACCATCGCCACCTCCCTTACCGTTGCCACCTCCATCGCCACCTCTCATCAAAAGTTCCTTGGAAGACCCGTCAATCGGAGACATAGATCCTGAACCTGTGGTGCTGACAACGTACAAGATCATCGAGAACAGAACCATTAAGCGTAAGCTTAAAAACTCCGGCATGCATTGGCAATGTACCGTTAGACCCAAGGTGAATCCTTGTTGGGGTACTGTGTGCCAAGTAGAAGGGCAGTTTGTACCAGGTCCAGCCGGACACAACCACCCCTCAGAAGTTGGTGCAGCCAGGGTGACAAAGGTGGCTGCTAAGATCAAGGAAAAGGCGATGGCAGAGTTATTTAGACTTGCCACAGCTATCGTAGATCAGGTGATTATTTGTTATATTTACCACGTGTTATATTTATACCATATTATTATTAAAATGTTAAGGTTAAAGTTTGATAAAACATTTTGATAAAACGTTTATTAACGCTGGTTACCCCATTTGGTTTATAAACAAAACTATCCGCGAATTCTGTGCTCCACCAAATGACGAAACCATCATTCCAACACAATGGTTTGAAGATCGAAAAACTGTTACTATCCGCCTACCACTCTGTGAGAAAAATGAGATATATAGCTTTTTGCACTGTTGGGAGGGCCTTTCAGGACTAGACCGCCGATCTTGGTCAAGGCTTTGTCGAAGACATTCCGGACATTACTGACGAGGATTTCTATGGAGAAGCCGTTATACTGGCAAATGCGGTGGAGTATCTTTGCCGAGTTATGGATACTGTGATAATTATCCATGGTCTTTGTGCAGAAGTGATCACAGCACTGTTCAAAGGTAAAGTCCAAAAAGTCATTATTTACTAAATTAGAGGCCTTTGCTGTCAGAATGTTGTAGGATGCTTTGCTGTATATTTCGAGGAATTCATAATCCTTTCGTTTGTTTAGGATTCCTAAGAGTTCCTGCAGGTCGTCTGCACCCTCTTTGAGTGTCTGGTCTTTTATGTAGTTTAGATCTCTGTCGCAGACCTTCTCCCGGGAATCTTTATCAGCATCACACTTGGTAATGTAATCTTTCATGGCACTGGAACTAACGAGGTGTCGCAGACACGGCAGGTTGTTGTTACAACGCTGGTAAATCAATTTCCGGGGCTCTTAATTGCAGTACTGGATGATTATGGGGAAGATCTTGTACTTTTTGAAACTGGAATAACGGTGCTTGCTATCAGTCACTATCAGTCCCCAGAATCCAGTGATAGTGGCTCCCAACAATCTTTGAACCACGCCACGCCACATCTTCGTCTACTTCATGACTGAAGATCATCACTTCTTTTATAGCATTTGAGTTGCACGTGAGCTTGGTACACTTCATTATACTCTTTAGTGACGCCGCACATGTACACCTTCGACATGTTTGTATGTATGGAGTCGTCCTGAAGTAAGTATCCATACCTCTCGATTCTTATAATAATTGTGCCTGTTGCTGGTTGTTGTACCGTTCGGTAGTGTCCATATATTCTTCCCGTTAAGGACATTACGGGATGCCTGCATGAGGACATTACGGGCTCCGCCCTCGGCCATAGACAAAGACAGAGTGACTTTTGGTCCTTATATACCTTCAGGTAACGTCAGCAAGTATCTGATTGGTTGTTGATGACATCATCTTGAATGTCAGTTGAGAATGATTGACAGGGGAAGCCATTAAAGTGTTGGTTGAATCTCCATCTTCCCTTTTCCGACTGGCCATAATGTATCTACTGTGTTGCACCCAGTACCTTGAGAAAGGATTTGGGAACTATGATTTTCCCCGATACATATGCCCTAAAGGGATACAACGTCATTGGAATTATATAGGGAGTGCTCTAGAGCTAAAACTAGCAAACAATCTTGTAAATTACTTAAATACTTCTATGTACGTGTGCACAAAGTTGGCTAACTGGATCAACTCGGAAAGAAATATAGTCATAGCAACAAGGAAAGTACAGTGGGAGCAAACAAACAAAGTGTATGGCTGTATTGAAGGGAAAAGCCCTTATGTTCCATTAGTGTACAAAGTTTGTATGATTTGATTGATTATGTAGGCCTTAAACACATAGCTCTATAACTGTTCTGCAGAGGTTAGCTGGCTTTAAAGAAACAGACAATGTAGTATAAAAATGTAACTTTTTGTCACAATATAATAATAAAATAAACACAATGTATACATGACAATGACTCTCTTTTTGTCAGTTTCCACATGTTTTTGTTTTATTTATTTTAAATTCCGTAAGTGAACTCCTCGGTCGACTTTTCATGTCCGGTGTTTATTGACAGATTTTAAACAATTTAAGCTATCTAACCTCTTGTGTTGTTAGGACCTCTGTTTGCAGAGTTCCATCTCTACCGTCAACTCGCTCCCTGATGCCAAAGTTGAAGTACATGACTTCACTAAACTTGAAAAGATTTCGGTGAACATCTTTCCATCGTTCCTTGTAACGACGCAGTAACCATGTCACATATTTCTTGAAGATCGACTGGTTTGGCTCTATATTAGTTATTTTTGGAGCATGCACACTGTTTCGTACGAGACTAGTAGCATCCGACGGTGTTCTGATATGTTCTTGCTTTCTCAAAACACTATCAATTAATCCGCCATCTCGGTGTACCACACCAAAGGAATGACCTGGTTTCAGAAATTTGTAATCAATGTGCTGTCTAATTCCACTCAATACAAGCTAATCCATGTTAAAAGCAACTGTGTGACATCCCAATAGATATTCCATAGGTGATTTCCATCCTCTGTACGCCCCAAGTGCAAATCCAGGCACGACACCCGCGTTTCAGGTGTTTTGGTGGCAATAGTATCAGGCCATATGTATGAGAATCTGCGTCCTGTCTCGGCACTGTGGACGCCAAAGGAATACGTCTTGAGTTTCCTCAAATAATGATGTTGTTGACTAGTTAGTTTTGTGTCTTGTCTTGTGCTTTCATCGTTCCCTTCAAGTACTGTTTTACCATTTTTTCTTTTGTATCTGGCATCAGCAAACTGTTGGACTCCCATCCAGAGAGCAGCTGCTCTGGAAATGGAAACTTTATTAATCCCCCGTCTACTGTCACTTTCTTTACTCTACTTTCTTCTATTTCTTTACGTTCTTCGTCTTTCGTTAGAACCGGTTTTAATCCCCAGTATACCTTATCGACAAGCTCTTCTTTCTTTCCTGATGAATTTATGTTACGAGCTCTTAGAAATAGATGCAAATCATCTACTTTCTTGCACTTTTGAAGGTCAGACTTTAACTCTTCGCTCGAAACACTGGAAGTGCCTGTAGACGCCATTTTGATCACGAGTTGCCCCCTTTCGTTCCCAGAGTTCCATGCGCCCGTGCTAGTGCCAGGCTACCCATTTTATTAGCAATAAGGCATATCTAAAAAGGAGTCTTCTGTCTTAGTACCGCATTTAAATTACAACGCCTCATATGTAAGTATAGTATTTTCTATAACTAAATCGCATAAAAGAATCCCACAAAAATAACGTATTTTATTACAATACATACATACATACTTTATTTATGTTCCCCTCAGGGCTTTTCGACATTAATTTAATTTAAAAAAATAAATAAATAAAAGGAATCTAAATATAAAGCAGAAAAACAATACTTTTGTCCCATAAGAGTGTAAATTGGGATTTTGTGAGGGTTATTTGGCTCGTTTGAATTTCCTGTGCACTGCCATCTTGAAATGTGCCGTGTTAGGGTTGCAGTGCCAGGCTCCACTCTTTAAAATACAATGATAATGAACGAGAGTAGGGCCTGGCACTGCAACCGTAACACGTCACATTTGAAGATGGCGGCGCGCAGGAAATTCAAACGAGCCAAATAGCCCTCACAAAACCCATGGGATAAAATCATCGCTTTTCTATTATGCACATGGCCTAATTTATGTTCAACGAACATTTTGGGCGACACTTGTTCAAACAGCTGAGGATCCCTTTAAATTGAATAGTAGATGATCAAACGTTAGCTTTAATAAAAAGATAATTCCTAGAAGACTGTCACAGTTGCTCAATTTAGACTGTGCAAGACAATACTTACCTTGAGGTTCTTTTACCCATGAATGTAGTTTCAGCCATAAATGAAATACTAATCGTAAATTTTATAAAAAATTAAGCATTATAATCTGACTAATCCGAATATATTTTGCAATATTATATTTTCGTTCGTAGTGAGAACAGGCACTCTCCAGGTGTCTAAAATTGTAGAAAAAAGGCATTCCAAGCAATTTTCAAACAATGCAACCAATGTTATGTATGAGTCAAATCCAAGAGTGCCCATCCCCCCCCCCCCCCGGGCAACCCCCAGGGATTTGACACGAGTTAAGTTCCAGACAGCCAGGAAGTTGATATTCATTCATGTCGCGATCCCTGGGGCATTTGACACCGGAATTAAAATTTCACAGCAAGTCATTACAAATACAAGATGTCGTTTTCGTTTTTATTTTGTAATAGCCACGTTATAAAATAGTGAAACGATTAGTAGAAGAGATAATAGAAGAATATGTATCAAATACTGATAAAAAAAACTTTAAGGCAATGACAGTATCTATGTTTTGCCGTCAGATATCACTTGTCAGTTTCTAAATGAAAGTACGTGCATTTATTACGTGTTTACCCTTAAAGTGTCGCATTCACCAAGGAAAACTTAGACTGGTTTCCAAAGTTTTGACTAATATATCAAACACGAGAAAGATTGTTTGATTACCAGATCAAACACCGAGAACGGAGTTGAAAAAAAGACACGCAGTGGATCTTTTTAAACTCAAGTTTATAAGGGTGGTTGATATGTGATTTCAAACAAATTTAGTTTTCAATGAATAGTAACGTATGTAAAACCTAGCCGTGTTTGATCAATTTAATTTCCAAACTCCTTCACGCTTATGATTTTTCTTTGTGTTTGCTTGATGAACTTATAATTATAATAATAGGTTCTGAGAACACTGAAGCACGAGTTAGTAGGGGGTTCGGGGCATTCTTCCCCAAGAAGTCTTTTCAGATTTTGTCATTAAACAAAAACACTTTTTTTCCATGCTTTTGTCAATAGAGGGCCGGGCATTTGACACCTAAATAATCTCTTGACAGCAGGGTTTGACCAAAGAAAGGGCTTTCATGGCGGGGAATTTGACAAAAAATATCAAAAATGTCATACATTACTTATAAACGGAAACCGTGTAACACATTCGAATAAAAATAAGAGAGATTTGATTGTATTTTAGTTCATAGGTTGGTAAACCGTGGTAAATCGTTTAAATTTCCACTGAAGGTATGGTAAACCGTTAGTATTTTCATAATTTCGGTATGCCGAATTGCGTGGCACCCTCCGTTTTGTAAATCGACAGCTCTGTGACGTCAAAATGACGTCAGAGACACTGTAACCCTTAGGAAAACCGTGCTTTTTGCAGGGTAAACCGTTGTCAACTGTCCAAAAACTTGTAACTAAGGCAGTTTCGTGTATATTTGCAAACTACATAACTAATTGTAGCAATTTGAGGTATTTGGACATAGTTACAATCTAATCGCTGAGAAGGAATAACGTTATTATGTCCAAAGTACCCTATTTTTGGATAATGACGTCATTGTGACATCAATTGGGAATGCTCTAATCCGCAAATGGTTCCTGTACGTTTAAAACAACCGTTTCTGTGCTGAATATCATAATGATTGGACAAAAGCTTCGCGTTTTACAAGAAAAATTCCGTAAATTCCTTTCTCAGACAATCCTAGCCAAAAGTAGCTGCAACACTTTGTTTCTTCAGAGTATTTCATCATTATTTCCCCTCCCCTCCCCTGATCAATGTTGACAAACCACTTTCGTTGGTCTCTACAAGCAGCTGTGACCATAAAACAACATTGAAGTGGGGAGGGGGTGAGATTCTAGAAGAAAAGTGGATTTATACTGGTAAAACGACTAAATTTTAACTGTTCCAGCTACTTTTGGCGAGGATTGTAGCTCATGTGTTGACCGCTAGCCCTTTGTCAGAGCAAAAGCTTGCAAAATTTTGTTATATTCAACACACGTGGCCAACATTTTGAAGGTGACCCCCTACTTTAAATTTATTATTGAAAACACTTTAGTAATATATATTCCAGTCAGTAGAGTAACTAATTAGTGGATAATGTATCTTTTAGAACTGTTGATGTGTAAATAATGTCTCATTAGCATACATCAGAATGGGGAAGCCGCTTGTTGCAACAAACACATTCTGAGTGTGAGTGTGAGATGCAGCACCTATTGCAACTTTGTAATCATGAACAGATAAGCACTTTTTCTTCTTTGGTCTTCCACAAGATCTCTGATTAGTGGGAGCTGGCTGAGTAGCTCTAAAGATCTTACTTGCCAAAGACAGAAAGCATCCAATTTCTTAATTTTGCGGAATGGACAGTTGCATTTGCTGATTAAGTGCCAGGTGACACACTGCCATCAAATGAGTACATAATACCTGTAAATAGGGACTCTCTATCTTAATTTAGGTTTCCCAAGAGGATACGCTCAAGCACGTGACATCTGATTTGGCAACTCGCTGGTATCCTTGGAATAACCAATAAAAGCTCGCATTATATCTGCCAAAATGGTTGCTATGTAATAAGTGGTGCACCTGGTTTATGTGCACATATCTAGGAATCATATGGTATCCTCTTCAATGTGAACACAACTCTGCCAGTGGATTACCTGCCAAGTCCTATAACTGTGCTTTTCCGCAGCTGGAGATGAGATTGCACAGTAACTGAACTATAAATATAGCAACAACATTTGTTACCTTTTTGATTTATATTGTAATTATGGTGTTTACACATTTTTAAACATATGGCACTTCAAATAGTTCACAAGAGACACTAAGTTCATGACCGGTCATTATTTGTGGAAACTGTGCTGGGAAAGTACTCAATTGTACCTCGGCCAGATATTCACTATTAATGATTAGTTCGTAGACATAAAGAAAACGATTTGTCATAAACAAAGGCTTGCATTTTAGTTTGCAGCCTCAGTACGGGTCACGTAATATAAATGCAGTCAATTGTTCTTGTTAGAACGTAATATAATAGAGCAGGTCCAAACACATGCTTTATCACGGGACCCATTTGAGGGTAGAGGAGTTGGGCCTGGCACTCTCTGTCTTCTCCAGAAGGTACACCTCAATATTTATAAATGTTTGTTTTCGATAAAATCTTGAAAGAAATATGTTGTCTGCACAGTGGATTAGTTTTATTTACAGTGTATCTGTTATCCATATCTTAAATTGAGACCAGTTTGTATACACCAGGGCCAGGTTGCTCAAAAGCTGATTAATGTTAGCCCAGGATTAGGCCTTCTTCTATATCAGATTTCTGAACTTCGGAATAATTAGTCAATAATTTAAGAAGTGTTATGCAAACATAGATCGCCCAATTGACCAATCCATGATTTGCTGGCTAAATTAGTCTTTGGGAAACAGAATCCAAAAGTGGGTTTAATTTTAATTCTGGGTTAACGCTAATCGGCTTTTGAGCAACCGGGCCCAGTTTGCTGAAGAGTTTGATTTTTCTAAAGCATAATTTATCTACTTACGACTCAATAACAAATCCAAATGGATGCTGCACTGTGGATCTTGCAGTTCTAGTTTCCGTGTTCTTCTCAGCCCTTTCGTTCCATTGGAGAAGCCAGTCGTTTCCACCCATGGATGTAACTAGAGAAACTGGAAAGTTGCCTTGCCTCAATGGGTCCATGGCAATGGCTGACTCAACAGCTTGCATTTGGATATCATTCTTGTAGGGGTCGGATGAAGTTCCAGACATCAAGTGCCGACTGGTAACACACCAAATTGGACCAATCCTCTTCTGCCTTGCCAGACTTTGTAGTGCAAGTAGGTTCTTGTCATGACAGTATCTTGTGAATACGAAACAAAATCCCATCAATACCAATGTGGCATTCAGATTAAGGAGGAAGCGTGTGTTTGGCGTGGTTGCCCTCAATGCAGTGTCCTGTACCAGAGAACTAATCTTCAGTATCAAGTGTTCTGCTAGTCATCTGAACCAAAACTGCGAAATAGGGCATCCAATATGATCATTATGGACTTTGAAACCAATACGAGGAATCTCGGTATGGAGTTTGCCAGTTCCTGATGTAAAGGTGTCAATCAAGTATCTAAGTACCTTCAAACCGATTGAAGGTAATTGATTCGCTCTGCAGGTACTGCACACCAAAGAGCTCTGGGACATCTATGAATGCACGTCGTGTATGTTGTGCAGACGATAGAGGTTGCAATGTATTTATATCAATGCCAAGTACTACTCCATCACCATCATTGACAGTCGTATTGGGAGGAATAGCATGGGACATGTTTGGCATTGTTGATGGGTTTATCTATATCTCTTTCCCCAAACCCCACTCCATAATGCGGTAAACATGGGTTTAAACTGGTATGCATAGTTCGAAATATTGAGTTTTCTGAAAAATTTCACTCGGGAAACTATTCCCTGCATTTTAAACCCTGATGAGAAAGGTATGGAGTTATTGCCATGGTCTATATGGTTTGTAACTATTAATTTTCATGGCGCAAAAGTAAAGTTTTCAATAATTATTTGGAATAATAGTAAAAGTTAAGTTGCAGAATAATGAACAGGTAAAGTTACGTATAACCAGTTTATATAATATTTTCTGTTACGCAAATAATTTATCACAGTGAATCATAGGAAATGTTATTGGTTAAAACGACAATTAAAGAGTTTGTTGCAGAAGGGACGCTCTGTAAGAAATTTATCAAGTGAAATAGTCAGTTATGCTATGTATATAGTAACAAAACGTTTTATATCTGTACACATCTCTAAATGTATAATAAATTTAATATTTTGCAAATATTTGTTAGGAGTCTATTTTGTATAATCAAGTTATTGTAAATCAGTTGTAATCTGTAATTGTTTGTATCTGCTGTAAACCATTCAAAGAAAATTGGTAGTAAACACTAACAATACATACCTCTTTCAAAAATTACATTTGGAAGCTGTTGTATGGCAGATCGTACGAAATGATCACTTATGTGTGATGGGGCTCATTAGCATACATCAGAATGAGGAAGCTGCTTGTTGCAACAAATGCAGCACCTATTGCAACTTTGTCATCAAGAACAGATATGAACTTGGCCTGCTTTGGTCTTCCACGAGATCTCTCATTAGTGGGAGCTGGCTGAGTAGCTCCCAAAGTCTTACTTGTTGAAGACAGAAAGCACGCAATTTCTTCCTTTTGCCGAATGGACAGTTGCATATGCTGATTAAGTGCCAGGCGTTTCTTTGTGACACACTGAAATC
>JAOBYG010331072.1:0-16439 GCA_025403545.1 Epizoanthus stellaris
TTAATCATTTTGTTCTAAATACTACGGGGTTCTGATTTTCTTTTCGTAAAACATTTGTTGATGTAAGTTGAGAGGTAGTAGTAGTAGCAGTAGCAGTAGTAGTAGTAGCAGTAGTAGTAGTTTTATGTAAACGCTGGTAAAATATTTATCATGTGAGAAACCTTAGCCAGCTTGGAAGCATGTGAGAAATCTGTGACTAACTGAGTAAGATGTTATAAATCTATGGTCAAATGGGTATTGCGTGAGAAATATATGGTCAACTGGTAGCATGTGAAAAATTGGCGGTTAGCTGAGTAGCATGTAAGAAATCTGTGACCAACTGGGTAGCATGTGAGGCAACTGTGGTAAGCTGAGTGGCATATCAGATATCTGTCACCAACTGGGTAGTATGTGACAAATATGTGACCAACTGGGTAGCATGTGACAAATCTGTGACTAAAAAGCATGTGACAAATCTGTAACTAAAAAGCATGTGAGAAATATGTTGCCAGCTGGGTAGCATATCAAGAATGTGTAGTAAGCAGAGTGGCATATCAGGAATCTGTGACCAACTGGGTAGTATGTGACAAATCTGTGACCAACTGGGTAGCATGCGACAAATCTGTGACCAACTGGGTAGCCTGTGAGAAATCTGTGACTAACTGGGTAGCATGTGAGAAATATGTGGTAAGCAGAGTGGTATATCTGAAATGTGTTGCCAACTGGTTGGCATGTGAGAAATCTTTGGACAGTGAGGGAGCATGTGAGTAAATATGAGGCTGACAGATTATTAACTGTAATTGACATGAATGAAAACTCTAACTATTACTTTGAGTAGCACCAGAAACGTTTGACAGAATCTGGTGCTGTAGGATAAGCATATTATAGTAATCTTAGCCATAAAGAAAAGCTGTGAAATGCTTGTTACCTGCTTTCTTTCTGACATATCTGTGGTAGCTAGATAGCATGTGAGGAATCTTACAAGAAAGCATGTGAAACATTTGCTGTCGACTCTTTAAATAGAATGTAAGACACTTCTGGCTGTTTCACTATCATGATATAGGCATGTGATCTGTTTTTTCACTAATATAATTGCATGTCAGAGCTATCTTTATAAAGAAAGGTTGTGACTTAGCAGCCTGTGATAAATATATAACTAGCTCTCAGAATAACAGGCATGAAATAAAATTAGTACCAGTAATCTAAGTGACACCAGAGTTTTGCCACAATTGACATCTGCTTGTGAGAATTTCTTGACCAAAGTATGTTTTTTGTCCAATCTTCTGTTTTTTATGTGAGAACTATCATTATGGCTAGGAACAGTTGTTTGAATGACAGTAAGCTCTGTCATTGTTAGTTACATATCTGGTAAATGATTATGAAAAGTTAACTTCAATAATTTTGTCCTTCAGAATGTTTATGGTTGATCATTACAAACAGACAACAAAAAATTAAATGTGCCAACATTGCTGTAAAATTTCCAAAGCATCAAGGGGCCTGTATAGAAGGTGTGTTTTTACTACAGTTAGATGTTGGATGCAAAAATGTTACACTAAGAGAAAGATCTGAGTGTTATAAACCCAGTACTGTTCAGTATTTATAACAACATTGTTTATTACTGTCTTCTAGTATGTGCGTAAGTGCAGCTCAGAAAGTAGAATTGGGCCACAGACAAAGACAATTATTCAACTGGAAATATGTTAATTGCTGAAAATTCAAACAAGCAGTCATTGTCTGGACTCTTCGAAGCCAGGTTGATTTAATATAATTGAACAGAAACAAGATTGGAAGCTAATTTTTAACTCTTCTCATTCCTACGTTAGATTACTAAGCCAGTAATAAGTCTTTAAAGATATGCCTTCCATATTACTTACACATCATTTGTAAATATTTTTTCTCAAGAGACTGTATCAATGTGTTATGTGCTTGGAAATTTAAGTTAATCTAAATCATGCTCATGTGTCTGGATTCGTGCATGCGTTTTCAAGAAATAAAGTTTAGTAATACCTTCCATCTGTTGTTACAAAATCTAAAATTGTGGAAGGTTTCAGTTTACAGCAACATAACTTTGTACAATTTTGGTAATTTGTGTATAGGTATAATTAATTGTACAGAGTTGCAAGACTTTCCTTCCTTCGTCCTTTTGATGGCTTATACTTTTTCATATTTAATGGGGCAACTACTAAAACACAAATGACTGCAGGCCTTTGCCTAGTCTAATGCCAAAACGAAACCCTATCTCCGTTCTTTTTTGGAATATATCATTTCTGGTGTGAAGAGAATCGTATCGTATCTGCTGCAGGAGAATCTCGACTGTACTGACATTTCGTTTGAATTTCAGTAAGTTTCTTGTTTTCCAAAAATCCGAAGAATATATCAAGTCAAGGTGTACGTATGATTAGACAAGATGATTGTATAAATTTTGTTGCAGGATATAATTTCTGCACACTTGGCGAATTCTTTGGTATCGAGAGTATTTAAATACTGAGTTAGAGTCACATCTTTTTAGCACATACGAAATTTACAAAATGTGAAATTCAAATACAAGCTCTTGTGGTTTAACTCTTGAATCTTGAGAGCGCCCAAACAATCTGAGTGAGCTGCTATAGCTCCTTAACACATGAAAATTAACACACACAAGGTGTGACCATTCGAATATAACTTCTTAATAAGTAGTGCCTTTCAATTCCGAATGAGATAATCACTTATCAACATATTGGAAAAAACACTGACATCTCCTGATGAGACATTCTCATAGAACTATTGACTTCTAACTTCTTTAGTTAGTCATTTTTCAACAAACTTGAAGCTACTAAAATTATATCTTCAGAATTGAAAGGATTAATAGTTAATGTGGACTCCTTGGCCCCTTTAACAGAAGTAGAATAACAGAAAGGAACTGTAATTGTGAGACAGCTATGGTGCTTGGATAGTTCAATAAGCGAAGTCTGTAAAGATACTTACAGGTGTTTGCTGCCATGAGGCCATGTTGGATCTGTTGAGCAAAGGGAAAATAATTCATTAGGAGAAATACAGTTTAATACACATGATATTTACTTCAACTTTGGTTTTGTTGTTGCGCAGAACCATATCAAAGCGGAAACGATCTACCTATAAGGGAAAACATCTGGCACATTCATGCCCTGAAACGCAGTTAGAAACAAAATAGAACTAAATAACCTCTTACCTTTATGTCCAGTTGTTCCATTTCACTCCTACGAAGAGTGTGCAGTACTGCAGGAAACAAGAGTAACGAGAATGTAGTCATTTCTGTTGAATACAAGTGATAATGCTGTTGATAGATCGTACTCTATAATCCATTGGAAAACGTTTTCTGTCGACACACTGTACTCTATAGACTATACTTTAGTTGGGCGAATTTGGACAAAATGGCCCTCGAATGTCATGTTTTATTGAAATGAGATATATGAAATATATTTCTGGATCTAAGAGGGGCTCAGTGTGACGAAAATAATGACCGGAACGTATAGTTTTTACTATTTTCTGACTACTTATTTAGTCACATTAACCTCCTTTGTGCAACCGGAAGAAAACTCCTATTTATTTATTTCCAAATCACCATGAATTAAGCCAAATGCCTACGATATCTGAGTCTTTTAGCTGGCGCAATTGTAATTGTTACCTTTTTTATCTCCGCTGCTGCCTCCGCCGCCACCTCCTTTGTCACCTCCATTGCCTCCTTTGTCACCTGATTCCGAACCGCAATTCCCCATGTTTATATCAGTGTCAAACGAAATCAGTTATCCTAGTTGTTCCTTTCTTGTCCCCTTTGGATTCTTGATAGTGGCTGATGAGAAACGAGGATTTGATTTTATTGCCGCTGACATCTTATGTGTGCCACTGAGAGTGCGCAAATTGACACAATTTATATTTATATTATACGATTTCGTTCAGTAGAGTACAGATAACGCTTTAGAAAGCCTGGAACGAGTGAAATTATTCAAGGATATTACGCATATTGGCCTTGTAAACTGATAAACTAGTTTTACAGGTTCTATTATTTTCACAGGTGCAACTATGCACATTTTCACATCCAAACTCGACTGCCTTGACACTCTCTGAACAGCTTTTAGCTAACAATGTTTGTTGAGTAAAAATGGCTTAACTTTGCGAAGCAGAAACTGCATTGATTTTAACTGTAGAGGACTCGTGTGGTCTCATGGAAATACTAAATAATTGGGAAAAATATCACAAACTACTAGTTATACTCCACCATACGCGCTTTCATTTGTTTGGTGAGTAGAATTGAGAGAGAAGAGAAACTGAAGTTAAAATAATAGACAGACAAACAGACTGGGAGAGGCAGACAGAGACAGAGAGAAATAAAACAGATACCGAGAGAAGTGCTGCTATTATAATTCTTGAACATTTGCAGCTTTGTTTGCTTCTTACTGTAGAAAAGTTCCTTGGCTTTGAGGAATGTAAAACAGATCAACGGTTTAGCATTTGCCAGAAACAGATAGTGCCTTTGTTCCGGCTTAGTATCTTCTTTTGGTGATGTTGTCAAGTTATCCAATACTATTTCACTCAAGAGGGAACCAGTGGGGAATAACCTTCTTCTTACGGAAGTTTGTTGTCTGGAATTTACAATGCCATGCTATTGCCAGGAATGTTTAGATCTAAACTGTGATACTGATATAGAGCTGAATACGTATTACTGGCACCAGCAAAAAATACAGTGAACACTACAACAAAAATTATCTTTTTGTCGAGTTTATTTGCTAGACAATAGTTCGACAAGTGTATCAGATTTAACAGCGATTTAATTCGTAAAAGAAGCGTGTAGTGAGCAATGTTTCTGTTTCACTTCATCTGCAGCGAAGCGATCCTGCAAGGAAATGACAATAACATGATGAGTGTTTCAAATTTTCATTTTGTATCAAATCTTTGAAAAGAGCAAGAAATGTTACCCGTGCGCAAAGTTATACAACCAGTTATTCATAGCATCTTGTATTCATTCTGATATGTTTGCGTACTTTGGTATAAGAATGCGTTGAGTCGTCCACTTCCCATCAGTACCGACCATTGCCCTGAATCTCTGGGGGCTAGATAGAGGAGAGCCGTAGTTAAATCATAAGTATTATTAGTGATAGATTGTTGCAACGGTGCAACTTAATGGTTGTTTTCAAGCTTTCAGTTGTAAGAAATCAGGGATCCAAGTGTCCCAAATGCCAACCCCAAACTCTACATATCTGCAAGATAGATACTTGTCTTTGTAGATTCTTACTCATCACGGGCAAGTGGACGAGGCCACTATGAATATATGAGTTCTGAGTAACGCCAAAGACTTCTAGTCGTCAAGAGATATAAAATGAATGATGATTAGTTTCGGGTTTTGGTCAACTAGTTCATGTTTCTGGATAAAGATTAATGTTTCATACAACTAAATATTGTAACATGTGCCATCGCATAGAAGCAGCTTGAAAACCTAGTTGTTAAAGAATTGTACAGGAGATGCTCTGTTTTGAGGGGTAATTTTTGATCCAGCTTTTGAAGTACCAAGTAAATGGTTGAGAAGAATAAGACCTTGTGAACCTCCTTCGCTTTATCGCACGGTAATATTGCCTTTTTACTGACTAATTTTTAGTCTTCAAGATTGGCCAGACTTACTGGTAGTTCTCAACCCTTCGATTGTAAGAAACGAGTAATAATAAAAGATTCTAGTCTTCACGAAATTCATGAGGAATGGATATGCCGTTGGTTTACATCAACATTAGTTAGAATATTTTGGTCAGTTGACCAAGAATGTCTCCTGTATGATGCATAATGGATTTTGGGCATAAAGAGCTGCTAACAACAGTATCTATATGTGCAGTTTTTACTTAATGAGTCGTTCTCTTGCTTACTTAAATGATCCTCTGCGGCCAGTATTTATTCGCACCGGTGAAGGTTGCAAAACTCTTACAAAAGAATACGAAACGTTTCAAATACTGTAATTCAGTTCATAAAAGCCAGGGTACATGTTCGTGGTCTACCTTGCTTTATGTCGCCAGAATTATTTCCGACAGTGTTTCTATTATGTCACATGGTTGTATCAATGTATAAGCTCTATATTGTTTCTTTGAAAACCAGGTGCTCCTTCCTATTTCTGCTGAGGCAGTAGATTCTCAGAAATTCCTTAAATTTCCTTAAATTTGTTAGGAGGTGGCATCGAAAATCTTGATTCATTTTAAATATCTTCTTGTCTGCAACATTATAAACAGTCTACATTGCACAGGTGTTGACAAGCACATTACAAGTATTTAGGCTGTACGTAGCTTCTTCCCACCAAATATCAGAACATATAATGTATTCTAATTTATTACAATATTTCCTCATTGTTTCTCTCTGTTCCAGTAACTATTGTTGATTAGATGCAATTTCGTCTGTATTTTCAATCAATCAATCAATCAAAATTTACTTACTGTTATACTTTATCATTGTCGATCTGTTCGTCTCTCTTCCGCAATCAGACGCCCATTTTCGACTCGAATTTCTAAGTAGAAAGCGTACTGTCACAGAGTTGCATACACATTCAGTGTTTGTGCAGTCTTTATACTTTACCTCCGTCGTCGTAAACTCTGATGACAACTACGCCGTTGTGAGGACATCGGGCCACAATTCTCGTGTAGTAACGGGGTGGCCTTGGTGTAGGTGTCTTTTAAGGATCGTTCGGCATTGCTTATCAATACTTTGTGGCTAATGATATGTATGGCGCACTTTTTCCAATAATATAAAGGGATAGTGGAGATTATGATTGAAGTAATTGAACTAACCAATGAATGAGCAACAGTGGTTCATCTTTGATAACAAATTAATTAAGCAGCAGTTTGGATAGAATGCTTTGCACTATGTCATAGTAAATATGTCATGAGATTGACCAATAAGAATATTCGGAAGGAGATTACGCTTTCTTACGACCTTCGCGATTTTGGCTGTGAGTTAGTTTGATGTGAGAAATTATTTAAGTATTTGGGACAAGATTTGGATAATTTACTGTCTTTGAGGTTCCTTTGTGTCGAGTATAGAAGTGGGACTGTAACAGGGAAAAAATAACACACACGTGATGTTTTCTTTTGAAAATGTATTTTCAAGCAAAATTATTTTGAGCTACTTCTTACAACAAACATAAAGCGAATGAGCATTTCACAATAAACAACCACACATCTTTAAATTACTGTCCATTCAGTCGTTTCAGTTGCCCAGTCTACTTGTGCGATATGTCTGAAATGAAATCAGAGAAAAATTTGACTTAGTTATATTTTGTACTGTTGGTTGCATGCTAGAGTAATTTTGTTTCCCCTTTGCTTGACTATCTGCTCGATCACAGTAACTAATCAAGAAAAGGAATCAGTTAATTCATACCTTGTGTCTTATACTGTCCCTCCTTTTTACTCTCTGTAGGAAGAGAATACACAGTTTTAAGTGCTATGATTATAACCTCGTAAGAGCAACACGCGTAAGAAATTCAAGTACTTGCTTTACAAGGAAATACGAGTATGAGAGAAAAATACGACTCGGGTATAGTTGCGTGAGGTATGCAGACCAAGAAAATGAGAAAATGAGAGATTTGTGGCCAACTGTGTAACATGTGAGAGATCTGTGGCCAACTGTGTAGCAAGTGAGAAATCTGTGGCCAACTGTGTAGCAAGTGAGAAATCTGTGGCCAACTGTGTAACATGTGAGAAATCTGTGGCCAACTGTGTAGCAAGTGAGAAATCTGTCGCCAACTGTGTAACATGTGAGAGATCTGTGGCCAAGTGTGTAGCAAGTGAGAAATCTGTGGCCAAGTGTGTGGTAAGTGAGAAATATGTGGCCAACTGTATAACATGTGAGAGATCTGTGGCCAACTGTGTAGCAAGTGAGAAATCTGTGGCCAACTGTGTAGCATGTGAGAGATATGTTGCCAAATGTGTAGCATGTGAGAAATCTGTGGCCAACTGTGTAGCATGTGAGAAATCTGTGGCCAACTGTGTAGTATGTGAGAGATATGTTGCCAACTCTTTAAATAGAATGTAAGACACTTCGGGCTGTTTCAGTGTCATGAGAGAGGCATGTGATCTGTTTTTCACTAATATAATTGCACGTCAGAGCTATCTTTATAAAGAAAGGTTGTGACTTAGCAGCCTGTGATAAATATATTACTAGCTCTCAGAATAACATGCATGAATAAAATTAGCGCCAGTAGTCTAAGTGACACCAGATATTTGCCACAATTGGTATCTGCTTTTGAGGATTACTTGACCAAAGTGTATTTTCTTCCAGTCTTCTGGGTTTTTTTTAATGTGAGAACTATGGTCAGGAACAGTTGTCTGAATGACAGTAAGGTCTGTCATTGTTAGTTATATATCTGGTAAATGATTATGAAAAGTAGTCTTCAATAATTTTGCCCTTCAGAATGTTTATGGTTGATCATTACAAACAGACAACAAAAAAATGAAATGTTCCACTATTGCTGCTGTAAAATTTCCAAAGCATCAAGGGGCCTCTATAGAAGGTGTGTTTCTACTACAGTCAGATGTTGGATCCAAAAATGTTTCACTAAGATAGAGATCTGCCAGTTATAAACCCAGTACTGTTCCGTATTTATAACAACATTGTTTTTTGCTGTATTCTAATATGCGAGTAAGGGCAGCAGAAAGTAGGAATGAGCCAGAGACAAAGACAATTGTTCAGCTCGAAATATGTTAATTGCTGAAAATTCGAACAAGCAGTCACTGTCTGGACTCTTCGAAGCCAGGTTGATTATAATTGAACAGAAACAAGATTGGAAGCTATTTTTAACTCTTCTCATTCCTACGGTAGATTACTAAGCGTAAAGCCAGTAATAAGTCGTTCAAGATATGCCTTCCATATTACTTACACAGCGTTTGTAAATATTTTTTCTCAAGAGACTGTACCAATGTGTTATGTACTTGGAAATTTAAGTTAATCTAAATCATGCTCATGTATCATGCTTTTTCAAGAAATAAAGTTTAGTAATACCTTCCATCTGTTGTTACAAAATCCAAAATTATGGAAGATTTCAGTTTACAGCAATAGTTATACAATTTTGGTAATTTGTGTATAGGTATAATTAATTGTACAGAGTTGCAAGACTTTCTTTCCTTCGTCCTTTTGATGGCTTATATTTTTTTCAAATTTAATGGGGCAACTACTAAAAACACAAATGACTGCAGGCTTTTACCTAGTCTAATGCCAAAACGAAACCTTATCTCCGTTCTTTTTTCGAATATATAATTTCTAGTGTGAAGAGAATCGTATCGTATCTGCTACTGGAGAATCTCGAAAATTCCTATTCATTTATTTCAAAAGCACCTTGGATTAAGCCAAATGTCAGCGATATCGGAGTATTTTAACGAGCTCAATTTCAATTATTACCTCATCTGTCAGTGGTTTGGTTTGCTTGGGAGGTGGTTTCCTTGGTTTGGTGTTTCCTTTCCTCTTTTTCTTTACGTTTGTCTTTACGTTTGTCGTCTGTTGGTAGAATGTGAGAAACCTTAGCCAGCTGGGAAGCATGTGATAAATTGGAGGCTAACCCAGTAACATGTTTGATTTCTGTGGCCAACTGTGTAGCATGTAAGAAATCTGTAGCCAAGTGGGAAGCATGTGAGAAGCATGTGAGAAATCTGTGGCCAGCTAGGTAGCATGTGAGAAATATGTGGCTAGTTAGGTAGCATGTGAGAAATCTGTGGCTAGCTAGGTAGCATGTGAGAAATCAGTGGCCAGCTAGGTAGCATGTGAGAAACCTTAGCCAGCTGGGAAGCATGTGAAAAATCTGTAGCCAAATGTCAACGATATCGGAGTATTTTAACGAGCACAACTGCAATTATTACCTTGTTTGTCTCTGGGTTGGTTTCCTTGGTCGTTTCCTTTGTCCTCTTTGTCTTTATTTTTGTCGTCGGATGAATGCCCATTTCCCATGTTGATTTCAGCGTTCCTCTCTTTTCCTCTTCAGATTCGTATTAGTTAGTGGCTGATGAGAAACGAGGATATGGTTTTATTGCCGCTGACATCTTATGTGCGCCACTGGGAGTGCGCAAGTTGACGTAATTTCTATTTCTATTATGCAAATTAGAGTACAGATAACACTTGAGAAAGCCTGGGACGAGTGATATTACTCAAGAATGTTACATATTTGCCTTGCGCTCTAGTAAACTAGTTTTACAGGTTTTGTTATTTTCACAGGTGCAACTATGCACATTTCCACACCCAAAAATCGACAGCGTTGGCACTCTCTAAACGGCTCGTAACTAAACAATGCTGTTTGTTGAGAAAAAGTGTCTTGCAAAGCAGAAACTGCATTCACTTTGTTCGGAGAGAACACAGTCGTATAACACGGGCTTGTAAAATACTGCATATAACTGCAAAAAATACTACTAACTATTAGCTATATTCCACCATAAACTCTTTATGTAGCTTTTGTTTTGCGAGTAGAATTGGGAGAGAAGAGAAACTGACGTAAAAAAAAGAGAGACAGATAGAGGCAGAAAGAGACAGAGACAGTTAGACAGACCAACCGATAGATAGAGGGAAATAAAACCGAAACCGAAAGAAGTGCTGTTACTATGATTCTTAAGCATTGGTAGCTTCATTTGCTTCTTGCTGCAGAAAAGACTGCTGGCTTTGAGAAATGTAAAATCGTTCAACGGTTTGGTATTTGCCTGCAACACACAGTGCATTTGTTTTGGCTTAATGTCTCCTTTTGGTGAGAGCTTCACATGTTCTCTAGTTGTCCAATACTATTTCACTTAAAGGGGAAGTTTGTTGTCTGGAATTTGCGATGTTGTGTCATTGCCACTACACCAGGAGTGTTTAGATCTAAACAGTGATATAGAGCTGAATAAATGACACTGGCACCAGCAAAGAATACAGTGAACACTGTGAATCACTTTATCTACTTTATTTGCTAGACAACAGCAGATTTAACAGCAATTTATTCCATAGAAGAGGTGTAGTGCGCAATACTGGCAGTCCGTTTTAACTTTCCACTTCATGTGCAGCGAAGAGATCCTGCAAGGAATTGATAAGAATACGATGAGCATTTCAATTCAAAATATTGAAAAGATTAATAAGTGTGACTTGTATATAACGGAATACAACCAATTTTTAATTCCGATCTGTTTCATACCTTAGTATACTGATGCTTTGAGTTGGCCCACCTCGCATCAGCACCAACCATTGCCCTGAATCCATGTGGGCTAGAGAAAGGAGAGCTGTAATGGTATCGCAAATATTTGTAAATGATAGATTGTTGCAACCTTGCAAGACTTACTTCAATTGCTCTAAAATAGTGCAACCGTGTTTGTATAGTGGACGGTGTAACCCAATCACCCGCACATACGATCAGACAAGCATAAGGGTTTGTGAGAAGGATGTCTTGTGGTTCTAGAAGACTGATTGGTTCAGCAACCTCAAAGATCCCTTTGTTTTGGCAGCCTCGTGTGTAGAAAATGCCCAAAGGACCTTTGATTAGGTATTTCTATTATATTACTGGCCAGACCGGGATAATAGCAAGGTTAAGCAGACAGCTTAGCTCTAGTTTACTCTCTAACTATCTCTTGATTTCTATCTCTATCCATGACACTGAGACCTGTGTGACAGAAAGACTACATATTTTATCCTTAAGCTGTCGTTTAATCCGAGTGCCAACACTTTTGTTGCGGTGACTTTTTGTCTATGTTCGTTTTCACTAGATCATCAACATTTTCATTTTGGAGTTTTCGTATAAAAGTACAGGCGGATTCTTGGTAGTTTGCTAATTATATGGACCATTCTTTGTTCATATTCATGTTTTTGCAATCATGAACAATGTCTTAGCTGGAGATTGCAAACTGAATACATTGTAATTTTTGACTTTGTAAACTCCGGGCCCACTGATAATTAGGGTCAGACGCTAGAATTCGAAAATTCTTTTGTTTTGCATAATACAGAGAGTGTATTTAGTTTCTTTACACCTTCTCTCCATCTTTATGCTCCGCAAGATCAGATAAACACCAACAGAGCGCTTGCCCTTTCTTGGTTTCCCTCATTAAAGATATGCAGTTAACCCTTGATCACAATAAGTATCAAAATCGCTAAGTGAGCAGTTTTATGTTAACAGCCATTTCAAACCTTGCTAAGAAAAAGTCCACTATTTTCAATCCAGTCCCAGTGTTGCACTGTGTGTCTCTCTGTTCTACACTGCCGGTGTTCCTTCTACTGTTCCTCCATTCCCGTAATTCCTATCACCATTGCTTCTACTCTCGCTTTGTACTTACTTAAATGCATTTGCAATTTTATAAAATATTGCTAACAAAATAGATGTGCTTAAGTAGCACGTTAACAGGAGAACATCGTTAAATACACTTTGAAGTTTTGATATCCAGCAGTAATATGCGTAAGTGTAGTATACCAACATCACTGAAAGCAAAATTGTTTTGTAAATCAGACTGAACTGTTTCTTGCACTACGTGACTTTTGCATATTTAATGTTATGAAATGGTTTTAATTTATATTGTAAATGATCGTTTGTTTCCTTTAAATGTGTTAGGAGGTGGCTTGGCTTGTTGTAAATATCTCCTCTGCAAAATTTGAAACAATCTACATTGGACTCGTGATGACAAACATATTACAAGTATTTGGGCTGTAGCTTTTTCCCGCCAAATATCAGAAAATATAATGTATTATGATTTATTACAACATTCTCTCATGGATTCACTCTGTCCCAGTAACGACTATTGACTAGATATCATTTCTTCTGTATTTTCAATCAATCAAGTTTTACTTACTGTTAAACTTTATAATTGTCGTTCTCTTCTTGTCTGGGCTGCAATAAGACGCCCATTTTCCACTCGAATTTCTAAGACGAAAGTGTACTGTCACAGACTTGCGTATAAATTCTGTGTTTGTGCTGTCTTTATACTTTACCTCCGTCGTCGTAAACTCTTATGACAACTACGCCGTTGTGAGGACATTGAACCACGATCCTCGTGTAGTAACGGGGTGGCCTTGGTGTAGGTGTCTCAAAAGGATCGTTCGGCATTGCTTGTTAATACTTTGTGGCTAATGACATGGATGGCGCACTTTTACCAATAAAATAAACGAGTAGTGGAGATTATGATTGAAGTAATTGGATGAACCAATGAATGAGCAACAGTGGTTTATCATTGATAAAAGACTAATTAAAACAGCAATTTTGATGGAATACTTTGCGCTATATATTTTGCACTATGTCATAGTGGACGTGTCTCATGTGATTGACCAATAAGGATTTTCAGAAGCGGATTGCACTTTCTTATCACCATCTTGATCTTGACAAGTTCTAAAGGTGCGGTGTGATAGAATATTCAAGTATTTATGACAAGACTTAAATAATTTACTGTCTTCGATGTGCAATCGTGTCGAGTTTAGAAGTGAGATTTGCAACAGGGAAAACATAACAAAATCATGTTCTTTTTGAAAATTTATTTGTCAAGCATAATTATTCAGAGCAAATTCTTACAACCAACATGAAACAAATGATATTTCAGAGTAAACACACACACACATCTTTAAATTACAGTCCTTTCAGTAATTTCAGTTTGCCAGTGCACTTGTGGGATATTTCTGAAATGAGATCAGAGAAAAGTTTGACTTAGTTATATTGTATACTGCTGGATGCTTACTGGAGTAACTTTATTCCTCTGTGAGTGACTGTCTACTCGATCGCAGTAGATACTATTACAAGTAGAAGGTGAAAGGGACAAGTTTAATCATACCTTGACAAGTGCAGTCGCCCCTTTTTACTGTCTGTGGGCAGAGAACACACAGTATTGAGAACTAAGATTACAGCCTCGTGACAGCAACAGGCATAAGAAATAGAAGTACTTGATTATCGAGGAAATAAGAATATGAGATGAAACTGAGACTCGGCATAGTTATGTTGAGCTTATATACACAAGGAGTTAAACTTGATAGAAATGAAAATCTATCTTAAGATAAAGGATATATTGTATGCAAGAGTGACTGCGATCATTTTGGCGCCGTTTCAGTGTTGTTAAGTCATTCCAGTTTGTAACTAAGAATTAGTTTTGTATTGTGATTTGTTTTTTGAAACTGTTCGATAGGACTTGTCGTCTGATTTGTTGATGCATATTCCACTGTAGCCATGGCTGTGTTGACAGAGGTTTGAACGAAGTTCAAGAGTTGTTGCGCACTGTAATTTAAAGGTTCGTCAGAGCTTCGTCAGACGTCAAAACAAACGCAGTCGCTGATGCTATAAAATAAATACAAGCTAAAATATCACTTTCAAAACTATCTTACCATGTTATATTGAAACTTTGAAGGAGTCCAGCGTATTGTCCAGTAGTTTCGTAAGCTGAGAAAAAGAAGCACGATAAATCGAGTGACGCCTCGTAACAATTGTTGCAACAACATTGTAACTTACTTCCGTCGCTGTAGACAATAATTTCAATGACACCAAGATATGCAAACTGTATTCGAATTCTCCGTACTACATGTCGAGGTGGTGGTGGAAAATCTGTTCTATGCCCTCTCACCCCACTGGATCTGTCCATTTTGACTACCAATACTTCGTCTAGCATCACTAAACTCAGCACATGCGCAGCAGTGGTACAATCGTGAAAGGCCATGTCACTGTTACGTATCATATTGACTTCAACAAATAATAAGATAAACAGTGACGATAATTATACTGCAGAGCGATCCATTACTGAAGTTGTTGTCCTTTATTGTGCGTACACATTCCACTGTAGATATTGTAGTGTTCTTGAGGTAGCAAGCTTGCTGCAGCTACAATCGTATTTCCCTAAATTCGTATCTTTACTAGTTGATTAAAAACTTAATCCTAATGTGATTCTGTGAACACATCATGCGTTTGCAGAATGGTGACTACATCTGAGATGAACGCGTAGTGATCTTTCACCACTTTGGAATATTATAAGGTCATACAAATATCTGGATATACGACATCTATGGCGGTTCCCCCTCGTTGCTTTCACCAACAATGCGCTCGATGCGTCGTTGTACGTGGCCTTGAAACAAAGCAGTTTTTGCAACCTAAAGCCCATTTCTAAAGCGCAAGTTTCAGTCAAAGATAATCACAAATTGTTTCTTAATAACTGCTGCCTTTTAGGCGGGTGATTCCCGAACACACTTCTGATTCTTAAAATTGAACATTTTATTCACGGTAGTTGTTTAGAAAAAAGCTGCTCTTGAATATTCATGCCATTTTACTGAGTGGGCGTGGCAAAGTTGAGAGAATAACAGGCTTGATCAGTAGGAATATTTCGCGCACGTTATAAAATATCGTCACGCGCCAATTGCTCTTGGATCAATTTACTTCTGTGACTAACTACTTAGTTTAACATTTCAGTGGACATGATTGACCAATTCTCATTAAAACTGCACGTGTTCATAGCATGATCTACAAATAAACCGACTATCTTTGCTATTCCTGTCAAGGTGAATAAATTGATTATCTCGAGAAGTACATATTTTTATTTTCTACGTGCCACAAGTTAAAATATGAGTTGAGGGATTTGTCAGCATGAAATGTACTTAGCGACAATTTTAAAGGAGATTGAGAAAGGCTTGCTTCCTAAGTGACAGATTCCTAAGTACTGGGAACATCCCGTAACTAATTGTATCCTCGCATGAAGTGGTATTCTTTACTGCTGCGCGCAATTTCGCGAATATTTGCTGTCGGATGTAACATATATTCATGACTCCCGAAGCTACTAGATTTATGCTGATTCATGACATTGCAACTCTTGTTTAAGTTTCAAGGCTCTTTATTTTGCTCATTAGGGATACATGCTGTGTTGATAAACGATGTCGCGAAATATGGCGTCAGATCCTTGTTGGACGTCTTGATTGGCATTTTCCTAGAAGCAATAAATAGAACAACTCGTCAGCCTTCATTATAGTGTCAGTGATCTGTGCTGGGGTTTGATTATTGAAAACGCTGACAAGAAATAATTTGAAATTATATGAATCACACAAAGACGGCAAGATGCATAGTCGATAGATATCTTACGTGCACGTTTCTGACTGAAATACTGGAAGAGATACACTTGAAGAATACTTAATGGTACAGCTGGTTGTTCGTTACGTGTCAAAACCAGTGATTTTTGCGCAACTGTGTTTTGACGCCAGATGAAGTTGAAAATGGACTCACCTTAAACTGCAACTCGAATTGTCTCGTAGTGCAGCCCTTTAGGTTCAAGCGTATATTCTGAAATATGGGTACGCGCAAAATTAATTTAGTTTCGGTCAATACCTGCAGTGATTGATTGAAGTTAGTGTCTCTAATTATTAACTTCCACTAAGGAAGAAATCCATGACTTGAGAGGTTGGTATGCATACGTTCAAACCATTTGCGTTTTATCAATAAAACGTCAGCTGCTAGAAACTCTGTTTCTTACCTCCTTCGTCATTTCTTGTAACCGTAATGACACCTCCATGGGAAGCAAGTATTT
>JAOBYG010332183.1:0-16437 GCA_025403545.1 Epizoanthus stellaris
TATTCCTCTTTGTTCTGGTATTTCTGATACAGAAATAATTAACTGGGTAAGAAATAAAACTGGCTCTGAAAGTGTAACGGTAAGCATAATTGACAGTACATGGTCCATCCCAATTGGTACAGATTACGTCACTTGCACAATAAGAAGGTGCAGTACAGACACTTCCATTGAGTCCTGCACAGGTGTATCTGCCCACAGATCTGGCAGATGTTCAGCCTGCCAAGAGCACTACACAAAACGTTTACGTTTTCATAAAAATGTTGACAATGCATCAATCCGTGAAAATGCAACTCGGCATGACAGTAAGACTAACCTTTGTTATTTGTCATATCAAGAACTTACTCAGCGAGCCCGTAACTTACATAAAGAAATACGAAGATTAACTTTGCAAAACAAGCGGCTGCGCAAGGCATTACAAAAGCAAAAAAAATTAAAAATGAATCCTGTCAATTTCAAACCAGCATCTGATGATCTAGCACAAATGGTTGACTTTGCTGTTGATAATGGGCTCCTTAAGTCTAACAGCATTTTGTATTCTTTTATGTTAGATGCAATTATAAACCTTAAGAAAGAAAGTGAGCAAAGAGCAAAAGGCAAGCCCAAATCAATGTGGTGGAACCCACTCACAATTAAACTAGCTGTGAGTCTTGCAGTAAAATGTAAATTAAAAGGGTATGATGCTGTTAGAAAGTGGCTTCCCTTGCCTTCATGGCGGTTGGTTCAGAGTTACAGAAATGCAGATATGGGTTTAAATCCCATTGATGAGAATCAATTAAATAGATGCTGGGATGAAATAAGAAGGCAGAAAGTGGCAGGGGTGTTTGGCATCCATTGGGATGAGATTGAAATAAGAGATGGGATTCAATTATGTAAACGGACTGGCAAGCTGGTAGGTTTCGAGGACTTGGAGAGACCAAATGAGTTTGATCTAGAACTCATGTCTGGTGATGATGAATGTGGGACTGATTGTTCAGTAGACAGTATTGAGGACATGGATGGTTGGGAGGTTGATGAGGATGGGAATTACATAGAATCTGAAAATGAAGATGACCAGAATTCAGAAAAACAAGCCAGGCAAATATGTCAGTTTTTTCTTACAAGTGTTGAAGGAGATTTTACATGGCCTGTTGCATCTTTTCCAGTATTTAGTGTAACTTCAGAAAAGTTAGATAATTCAATGATCTGGCCACTAATTCGAGCTCTGGATAAAGTATCTGCAGGAGGTATAAAAGTAGTATATGGTGTTTGCGATGGGGGTCCCTGGAATTCGAAGTTCTTCAAAACACGAAGTGATGGTTTTCCATGGGTTGCAAAAAATCCTGTCACAGGTGGCCACATCTTCTGGCTTAGTGACTACCCACACATGATAAAAAAGCTACGAAACTACATGTGTAATCCAAATTATAACTTAACAGTCAATGATAAACAAATAAAATGGGAACATGTTGTTGCTGTTGCTAAAATGGCAGATAGCAAACTAACTTACAAACATGTTGTACTTGACAGCAGATCAAAAATGAAAGTTAAGTATGCAAGGGAGGTGTTAAGTGAAGAAACAGCTGCTGCTATGGAAAGTCCTGATTTTCCATATTCCCTTGAAGAAACTGAAATGACTAGAAAGTATATAAGGATGGCAAACAAACTATTTGTAAACATGAACTCTCTAAGCTATAAAGGTCATTTTACAAAAGAACTCAGGTCAGTCTTGTCCTTTTTTACAAACTGGCACTCTGAAACCGAGAAGAAGCTAGACATGCTCTCGAATTCTGAAACATGGCTACAGTTTATTCCTCGACAAACTTTTCATAACCTTACTATACTCATAAATGGTACAATTGCCCTGAAAGAACACCTTTCTCTGTATCATCCTCAACTCAATGTTGTACCAAAGAGTTTGTGCCAGGATGATGTTGAAAATTACTTTTCTCTTGTTCGAGGTAGAGAAAAATCCCCTACTGTTCTAAGATACATGCAAATTAGAAAGACTCTTGATACAGACTTTGCTATTAGCAATGAACTTGGAATGCTGGAAGGTTCTTCATCTTCCTATGATGCACCATCACTAGCTTGCTCTGTCGAGTCATCTTTAAAGCGAAACCTTAGTAAAACTGGGGATGGGAATAGTGAATCAAGACTTCAAAATATATTGAAATCATTAAATTCTGATAATGTATCATCACCTGTCAGACTTTTTACGGTGAAAGACACCCCTAGTATTATCAAAACTCTACCTAACAGTGATAATGCCAAACAGCTTCAGAGACAATGTACAGAGATTATAATTATGATAGAAAGTTCTCTTTCATCATCACTGATTGCATTAAACAATCAAACTCTTGATGCTTTACAAGACTCGAGGAATTCTGAGGCCTTCCTAAGGTTTAATTTACTTGTAGATGAGAGTCTACGAAATCAGTTTTTCAAAATCCCACTTTGGAATGAACAATCGCAACTTTCTGCTACCGAGCATTTTCTGAATGATGTAGTAGTGCTGTCTTGGTGGAAAGGACTAATGGGAGCTGTTTCAGGTGGAGTTGTTGGCACTGAAGAACTTTTTGTTATTTATATGAAAAAATTTATTAAGCGCAGATGTGTTACATATCTGGCAAAGGACAAGCTTAGTCCATCATGGAACAAAAAAATGGCCCTCAGAGCAAAACTTTTGTCACTTTCAAGAGAGAAATGTAGAAAGTTGACACATGTTGAATTAGATTCAGCCACTGAACTAAAACCTAAACCATCTGATATTTGCAAGAGGTGCGGTTTTTTGGGGCATTGGGCTCGTGATTGTGTTAATGCACCTCAAACTGAATGGCTGGCAAAACAGGAGTGTTTTAGGTGTGGTGCAAAGGGCCATTTAGCAAAAGATTGTCAAACTAAATGTGTAAAGAATTCAAAACACAAAGGTAAAGTGTTTTCTAAAAGACCAGATCTGCCTTTTCTTACCAGTAAACTTAACACAGTGGACTTGTCAAAACATCCTAACTATAAACCAATAAAATCCACTCCTCTTAATTGTGAGGACCCTCGCAAATGGTATAAACAAAGAACAGATGAATGGTTTGTTGCAAGGAAAGGACTTATTAATGGCAGTAAATTAGGAACAGTCTTAGGCATCTATGGCCTACAGGAATTGCAAAGATATTGGGCACATGTACACAACATTAATAATGCAGAGGACAACCCAAGTAACATGAGTAAACTTGCTATGTCCTGGGGGTCAGTCTTTGAGGACTCGGCCAGGGCATCGTATATTTCTTTTCTCGAGAATTTTGCTCCAGAAGCAGTGGTTCTGGAAACTGGTTTATGGGTTTTGAAACATGGCTCAACTGAATATGTTGGTTCTTCACCAGACGATTTAATTGACTTGAATGAAGCTACATGTTTGGGTGTAACTGGTAAAGGAGTAATTGAATACAAATGCCCTTTTAAAGGGGGATTTCCAAACCATTATTCTTGTATTCCTGAAGTACATATTTTACAAGTCATGCTATCTATGGAAGCCACTGGTTCAAACTGGTGTCATTATGTCACCTGGACACCAAAAACAACAAGAATTTATTTGATAAGGAAAGATGAACAATTTCTGTCTCAATTATTGTATGTGATTTGGAAGCACTTTTGGGAATTATCTGATGCCCCTACAGTCATTCATCCTGCAGTTAGAGAGGTTACAGCAAGAGCTAAACAGATTGCAGAGAGAACCAAACTATTACAGGAAATTGCTTCTATTTCAGCCACTTCAACTCTGCCACATCTCAAAGAATTTGCACCACAGAAAATCGAAGAGGCAATTTCTATTGACAAAACAAATAAGAAATTGGTTAAGAAAAGTACAAAGGAAAGATGTTGTTCTAAATGCAAACGCCCTCTCTTAATTTGTAATAAAGACAAATGTGAAGAAAAACAAGCAAGGAAAAAATTATTTTCTGACAACAAAGAAGGTACAAAAAAGTCTTCAACAATTAATATTGTTATATCGTTCAAATAGTTCGCGCGTTGTGATTGGTCAAACAATTATTTGTTTCCAGAAACAAATACTCATGCCACATAGCTGCAGACTTCTTCGCTCCAAATTAGCGTTAATAATTATGATATAACAAAACCATTGTTGACTGGTGTTCTCTGTGTAACATGAGTTTTTGCTTACCCTCGGGAATAAATGTTTCCCTCGGCCTTCGGCCTCAGGTAACATTAGTTCCCTCGGGTGCGCAAAAACACATGTTACACAGAACACCAGTCAACAACTATATATTGTATCACATTAATATGCATCTTTTGTCAATGGGTCATGTGCAATACCCAATTCATGTCATCAAGATGCATTCCTTGAAGTGTTTCATAATGCTATGCTTAGAAATCCTGATCTTATTGACAAAGATGTTTCAAGTTCTGAATGTCAAAGGATATTGCAGCAGTCCTTTAAGTTATACTGTGAGAATGATCACCATGGTAGTAAAATGGTACTTTGGACTTGGCTTCAAAACTGTACAGTTCATGGCAGATCTTTTTACGGTATTGGAAAGCAATGCTCACTTGAAGCAATTATTCCAATTCTGGGCAAGAACTTATTGACACACTCTCATTTTTTTGCAGTCTCAAATTATCTTATTCACGAGTTTGCACATTCGATAAAAGTCACCTGCATTCACAAAAAGCTCTTACAAAGTATGCATTTCGTATTGTTTCATCTGACTTTTGTGATAGTGACAGGGTATTTCCAAATGATTATAACAGTTCATATGATATTGGGAAATATCTTGGCCGATACTGTGATGAAAAGGGCTATGAAAGTGTTCAAGCAACATGTAACTACTGTCGTACTGATAATAGCTCCAAAGATAATGATGTATATGAATGCATGACATGTGACTACCCTGCTATTCTAACAACAAAGGTACAAGAACTAAATAAGTTATTGTTCTTGGAGATACTCAGAATGCCACATGAGGGTGACGGCCCTCTTAAATGGAAGCCTCACTTTCCAAATACAGTTGTTCTACAGTCAAAGTCCTATAGACTTAGTGCCATCATTTACTATAGCAAACATTTGGCACACTACTGGTGTGAAACATTCGTCTCACGACAAATGGTCAAACCTGGATGGTACAGACATGATGGCATGAATAGAGGTGGATTGTCCATTAGAGTTGGTGACCAACCACAACTCGAGTCTGAAGGCAAACATGCCTCAATCATTCTTTATGAGCAATGCTCCTCTCCTTCAGCTGAAGTTAGGGATAATACGAAACCTTCATTAGTACGTTCTTTTGCCGACTCCATGTTGTCACCTTCACAGCTTACACCTAAAGCAAAATCAAAGAAGCAATAGGTGAAATCAAATGTCTGTTTACATTTATTTAGAAAATATTGGATAGCAAACTAAATCCAGTAACAAGATCATCCAATACAAATTACAATTCATATAAAGAGATGAAGTTTAATTAAATCTCAAAAGGTCACGTCAACTGTTCATATTGACTAGTTATAATGTAATAATGAACTGATTCGAAAATGACCAAAGAGCCATCACTTGACAGGACAGTGAGTCACCGCATGGCAGACCAGTGACTAATCGCATGACAGGCCAGTGACTCATCGCATGACAGGCCAGTGACTCATCGCATGGCAGGCCAGTGACTAATGAAATCGCATGACAGGCCAGTGACTCATCGCATGACAAGCCAGTAACTCATCGCATGACAGGCCAGTGACTCATCACATGGCAGGCCAGTGACTCATCGCATGACAGACCAGTGACTCACCACATGACAGGCCAGTGACTCATCGCATGACAGGCCAGTGACTCATCACATGGCAGGCCAGTGACTCATCACATGGCAGGCCAGTGACTCACCACATGACAGGCCAGTGACTCAATGCATGGCAGGCCAGTGACTCAATGCATGACAGGCCAGTGACGCATCGCATGGCAGGCCAGTGACTCGAGGTCAGAAACAAGATGTTAGTGAAAGAACAAGGATTGTATACAGTCATGTAGTGAGAGTTTATTTTGTGTTCAAATTGTGTGAAGAACATATTAACTGAAGCATTCTAATTTACTTGTATTCAAGAATGTTCTTTGTGTCTTTTTTAACTAGTTAAGTTTCATCATGGATAAATCCAGCACTAATGTAACTTGTTTTAAAAGTTTTTTGTTGCCTTTTTAACCAGTCATGGTCAAATCCAGAACTGCATGTAACTTGTTCGACACTTTTCCAATTTGATAGTGCATCCATAAATATATAATCAACTATGGAAAACAAACTGAACAAATTATCCTGGTACAATCCTTTTCCCAAACCCAAATTTTTATCTGGCCTATAGCAGAAATGAAGGGCTCTGGGAGCAACCATCGACATTGATCAATCAGAGGCAAACAGAGTCAACATATGGGCTAATTTGGGCCCACTAGTGGCAGTTTGTGCATGCACTGGCATATGGATGCTCCTAAAGCCATTCGTTTCTGCGACAAACCAGATCAAAATGTGAGCTCAGGAACAAGGTTGATGCTGGTACATTGTATGTTATGCTACATATACATATATGACACAGTAAAAAAAAATATGCATGAGTTACAACACGAGCTAAAACTAAAAGGTCCACACTTCTTGGAAAATGTAGCAATAATTTACTATATAAAGGTCAAATAAAAACATTTTGGTTCCTCACCGATTTCACCCCACCGACCCTAATTTTTCATGCTGACCCTTGAACTTTCTTCACCAAAAGTTGAACACTGGATTTCAATTTGGAGATTGCTTGGTTTTCCCTACCATATTAATGTGCCTAAGAGTTCAAGCCAGTTTAACTAAAGATCACAGCATTATTACTTTGAAATTGCTGCCTTCATTGCTTTGCAATGCAGCAATAGCTGTCGCTTTGTAGCCACTCCATTTGCTTTGTCCCAGTTTTCCTCAGTCACTCAAATTTACAAGTCAGTGCAACCATTGACATAAAGTGACTACATTAAATTATTTCACACGCTTTATAGCATCATTATCCAATTGGCTCGCAACAAACATTTGGCAAAATAAAAAGTTTGTACCCACCCAAACATACATGTAACCAAACTACAATTTTTTTTATTTGACCTGGCATCGTCTGATTGTAACCAATATCTGTACCTTGTGATGTGGGTTTCTTACACCATGTTATGTTAATGTCTCATGCCACCCTGATAACTAAAACATGAACTAGTCTTGACTTGCACTCAATCCCTGGCAACCATGTTAGTGTAACTTACAATAGAAGCTAATGAGGAATATTTTGTTAAGTTCACCAACATGGCGGTTGGTGACGTAACGTGCAAGTCAATAATTTATATTCTCATCTGAATTGCTGTCTTTTGAGCAACAAATGTCCCACTGGGCTTCTTTGCATTTAAAACTAATGTTTGTTTTAGTCACAACATTTTCTTTAAGAAATTACTTTGTAGTTGTCTAACATCTCAGAATTATACCTCAAATCAAAGCCAGAAAAATATCAAGCAGTCACTTGGTGCAGAAAATACAAATCACATGGAACAGAAGTCAGTTGCAGCATGACATGTCACAACAGCAAGTTTCACCACTATTACTCGTGGTATTGATAGTATCACTATGCAGTTTATTCACTACTGTTTTTTATTAAGAAATATGAACAAGACTGTTAAACAAGTTTGTATAAATAGTTGTCAAGTAAAATTTTAAATACAATTTTACTGTTCTCATGCTTAAATTGTATATATATTTTTATAGCGTGGACCTATTAACTTGCAATGACAGGTTTCTACAAAAATAGAAATATATATTCATGGAGATTTGAGGACTTTAATACTACTGCCTCAGATGAAGAATGAATAGTCGTATAAAATCAGTATCTATTTAAATCTTCATGCAGTGTATTTTAGACTGTAAAAATCTGATTACTACCCTGCATGGTTACTTATGGTAATTTATGGACAGCATGAATGTTCCATCTGATAAGTGGTGTCTCTGACTTGTTCTTCAGTTCAGACCGGCTAGATTGGGAGCTAGATGCATCAACTCCATTTGAAATGAAAGAAATGTACCTTTATAGATATCCTGGAAAATCAAAATTTTGCGATACACGTACATGTACACCACAACCCATCCACAAACATCTGACGACGGTTCTGCGCCTCAAGGTTTATAGGAATCTTGTTGTTCAGTTTAAATATCGTAAAACTTCATCAAACACCATCTGTTGCCATCATTTCCTTCAGTTCCTCTGGCAAAATAGGACAGCAAAGGAACATTTAATGATTTATGTGCAAGTGATGCAGAGAGTTGCATGTTTGCAGCCAGCGATCCGTAGTTTTCTTCGAGTTCTGTGCTTCAAAAGTTACCCTTTCTCCAGAACAATTTACTAGGAAATGGCAATTATTTCAACTTTTCTCTCGAACATTTCTTACGCGGTGATTTTTATCAACAAATGAGAGCTAAAAGTAAAATTCCATTTCGACGCCTTGGTAGAAATCCAAGATGGCGGATTTCCAAAATGTTTCTCAAATAGACGCGCATGCGCAAAAGCGTACTAAATTTGATTGACGGCTCGACTGCCTGAGAGAACACTGTATCGCGGAAAGGCGGCGAAGATCAAAGGCGCTTCTTTCCCCCTGGTCAGTATTAATGAGATTATGTTGAAATGTAAGTTGTTGTGCAATCATTATTTCTAATTTTATCAATGTTTTGATTTGCAGAGACTGCTGAAACATACTAGGACATTTGTAACAATTAGTTGGCTCCCATTGTCTGTTATTGTGAAAAGGTATTCTTTTTCAAATGCTTTGTGAATCATTGCATGCTTGTTGTGTTGGAATTCATCAACAGTCTTTATGTCAAAAATTGATAGAGTTGATGCAGTAAATGCAGTTAGAATTTCTTTGTTTTCTGTAACTATTGTTGATTTAACATTTGTTTGCAAGTTGTTCGCATTAATGTATCCACCACAGTTTTCACATTCAACAACATTTTCGGAAAGTTTGTCCAGTGAAATTTTCTTTTTACAAAGTGTGCAGCTATTATATGTACAAATATCCTTAACTGCAGCAATTTTACCTTGTATCTGTCTTGATGTTGCAGTCGATAGTGACTGAGTGCTTTTTTCTGATATCGAAATTGTATTTGTTGATTTTGTTATTTTTGCTGTGTAGCCTTTACTTAGTGTGTAAGTCTTATTCCATACATTTACCCTTAGGTCTGTTGCATTTATGGAATCGCCAACATTGAGATTGCATCTTTGTGCATCTTCAGACCACAGCTTTACATCTATTGCACTGGAGTTATCACAGACAGTAATGTAGCGTAATATTTTGTTGTTGCCAGTTGTTATAGGTTTGCATACTTTTGTAACTCTTGCACAGATATTTACTTTAGTACCAGCAGGTTTGCCATATATATCAGCAATGTTATTAATTTCCTGTTGAATGAAGTAATTATTTTATTATTATTTTTCCATTTTACTCAAGAAGGTAAAATTAAATGTTTATCTTGCTAAGGGCTTACCATTAACGTTTTTAGGGGGAAGGGGAGGGGGTGATTTTAAAAAATGTTTCTGCAAAGGTAAGTTCTTACTGAAAGCATCTTATTTTAATTTTAAAAATTGTTGTATGGACAACATTAATCACCCAAGCCCTCCCTTTGCCCTTACCCCTCAAAAGTCTAATGGTTGGCTCCAAAGAAATATTAGAGAGAGATTTTATAAAGAAAAGTTTATGGAAACTAGGTTAGTGTGAGTGTATTACATGTATGATAGGATTTTAATAATATCTAATTTACTATTAGAGCCAGAAATTAATTCATATTTGTGTTGCAACAGGGGATAGAAAGCAGGAAATGAAAAGGGGAATATCCCAAATAAAGAACAAAGAGAGTGTTTAGCTTTACTTGTTTTTGCTATTTGTTATGTTTTCTTTTTAAAAAAATAGGAAGTATGGGGTACATGTACTTGACAGCTCAAGAGTGTTCCCTTGCTATGCCCCTGTATTGGACTGTTGTTACAGCATAAATTAATTAATTGCAAGGGCAATTTTTAATATTTTTGCAGCAACAGCAGAACTGTATACAATGTAGTTGTGTTAAAGTAATGTTCACTGTAGCAGCATTTACATTATTTTTGTATCAACCATTTTGTTACAGTGCTTTTAGTGTAATTGCTGTTGCAGACTTAGAGATAAATTATTTGTCTGAGACTTATAATTTAAGAAAGACAAGTTATTATTCGTTTAGATAGAAATCTTGTGCTTAAACATGTACAAATTATTTGCTAAGATTCATCTTTATTTTATTTGTCTGTCAGCACATTGTAAAAGACGTGCTTAAAGCAGACAGTTAATTCATCTGAGAGAGATAACTTGTCTGTAAATTTAGTTTATTTCCAGACAGATAAGAAGACAAAACCTTACTTTGATTTAAAATTGAGGAAGACTGGTTTCTATTTTATTGCAAGGTTTGTAATTGTAGACAAATTATGTGTACAAATTTGTCTTGCAATTTGTATTTTTAGACGAATTATGCTTGTGATTGATAATTTGTGTAGACAGTAAATTTTTACTAGTATAAATTTGGTTATATAAGGTAACTTGTACAAGTAATAGTGTGTCAGACATTTGGTATTTGAAGTATCTGTTTTAGAGCAAAGTGCACCAAGTACAAAAGGGGATTTGTTTGACTATGTACTACTATTTGTGCATGCCTTTTGCTAGACACTTTTGTTAATAATGTAGTACACCTTTTGTATTTGCAGCTATAGTAGAAAACTCAACAAAGCACAGCTAATTCTACACAGGAAGAATCCCACAGTGGTTTGACATTGATTTGGATTTTATTAGTGTTGTGACAATGATTGAGAGCACATGTAGTGCTGTGACTGTAATGATAGTGCCAGTAGTGTGACATCGATGGTAACTGACAGTGCTGTTACAGCGACATGCACACTAGGGGGACAGGAATGGCAGTTGACAGTGCTATGACAGAGATGTTGAAATCGTTGTGCCAGTAGAGTGTACATTGCTGCCATAGCACTGCCACTGCCATCACTGTTACAGTACTTACTGACCATGCTATCACCGTCACAGCACTTACTGACCCTGCTATTACTGTCACAGCACTTACTGACCCTGCTATTACTGTCACAGCAGTTACTGACCCTGCTATCACCGTCACAGCACTTACTGACCCTGCTATCACTGTCACAGCAGTTACTTAACCTGCTATCACTGTCACAGCACTTACTGACCCTGCTATCACTGTCAGAGCATTTACTGACCGTGCTGTCACTGTCACAGCATTTACTGAACCTGTTATCACTGTCACATCACTTACTGACCCTGCTATCACTGTCACAACACTTACCGACCCTGCTATCACTGTCACAGCATTTACTGACCATGCTATCACTGCCACAGCACTGGATAGTGCTGCCATTGCTGTCACATTGCTGTTGCTACAACCACTGTCACAGCTCTGTCAGTTGCTATCAGTGTTACATTGTACGAAAAGTTGACAATTACTTAGAAAAAGAAAGCGAACAATGCTTTTTGTACATAAATACAGTGTGCATCATTAAATTTATAGGAATTCTGAAGTGAAAAATAGTTTGCAAGGAAAATGAATTTGAAAGAACTTGTTATACTTAATTACTCTGTGAAGTTTTTGGGATAAAAAACCATCACACGAGGCTATATGGGTCTTTGACAGTACAGCCATAAAAACAAACAAGATTGTGTTGGGCTGTGGAATGCCAACTCACTGACATCATAAACCAAGATTGCGGGCTCATGACTGTCAAAGTGCAAACACAGGGAAATATTTTTGCTCCATTCTTGTTGGTGTGATGGTTTTTGATAGGAGTTCCTTCATTTTGTCAGCATTATGTTTTTCACTTTAGGATTCCTTTAAACTGATACCCAACGGTGTACATGTAGAGTATACAGCTATTTAAAAAAAATTTACTTGTGAAAATGATAAATCAAGGGCAAAGCACAAAGGACAATTGATCCAAGACTGAAATTGATTGTAGGAGCTTTAAATGACCTAAATTTGCATTTTGTTTTAGTTATAAGCAGGTTGTGCTCCAACAAAATGCAAATTTAGATCAATTAATCGCTTTTGGTCTTGATGTTGCCTTTTGTGTTTAATCCTTTGTGCTTTTTGGAAGTCAACCTTTTTTTAAATAGCTGTATACACATATATTTTAGCTTTGAGGGAGGGTTGTGGAAGATTTTAAAAGGAAATTGAATTAAACAAAAGTATTTGTCGATTGATTTGTAGTTAAAGTAATATAACAATTGTTTTGAAAAGTAGGACAATTTTTTCGAAAATATTTGTAATCAAATCATTCTGCCACAACCGTCTCCTCAAAAGAGAATAGTGTATGGTATTAACTTGGTATTTTGCTATGGGTACATGTTTTAGTAATAATAGTGATGACTTGGGAAAATAATATTATACATTGTATTGTTCATGATAAGAATGTTTGGTGCAAATTGAAGTATTGGTATATCATTTACTTGTTCTGCAGCGGCAGCTGCCAGTGCTGCAGGTGGTGTCGGTGATGTACGTGGTGCTGGTGCTGCAGGTGATGTTGGTACTGCACGTGGTGCCGGTGCTGCACGTGGTGTTGGTGCTGCACGTGGTGTTGGTGCTGCACGTGGTGCCGGTGCTGCAGGTGGTGTCGGTGCAGGTGGTGGCGGTGGAGGTGGTGTCGGTGCTTGTGGTGCCTGTGCATTAGGTTGTGCATTTACATGTAGAGTTTGCTCATCCTTGTAAATGGAAGATACATTATCAATTAATGGAGGGTTAATAACTTTTGGATAGGGTAAATGTTCTTATGCTGCATTTTATATACTTCTAAATTATAAAGAGAACTGCAAATTAATACACAATGACTTTATATGTAAATTTGATATACTGTAGATGTTCCTTCAATTTTTCATTCTGATTCTTCATTTTATTTCCATTCAAACAATTACATGACTGTATTGAAGTTTATTTTCTGTACCAGATTTTCATGTATTTAGGTTTTACTAGGAATAGAGCTAACATTTGATATATTTACTATTAGTGTTGAAGTAGGAATTTTCTTGCTATATGTGCAATCACAAAATGTTTATTTCGAGTGAAGATATTTTATGGAGATTAATTATTTTCATATCTATTAAATGAATATGTTTATGTGCAATGATTACCTTGGGTTGTTGTTCTTGGTTTACCGGTAGGTCTTGCTCAAGCTTTACATGTATCCCTAGCGGTACTTGTAATTCATCCTCCTAATAAGAAAAGTAGTTTTAGTATTTGTACACAGTGTACATGTAAAGTGTTGACGAGTTTGGACAGTTGAAAGAGATCGTACTTATACATGTATGAAATTATAAAAACTGGAATTTGCCCTACCTGATATCTATTTGTAGTTAAGGTGGTTTGATGCAACAATGTTGAATCAGAGCTACTGGTGTTCAGCAAACTAATGAAGAGAACTTTCAGAAATGCCCTTTAAAAGGGTTGAAACTTTTTTAAGAGAGTCAAAATTGTCAACATTTTTGAGGGCAGCAAGTACCCAGACTTCCAAGAAATTTGTATCAAAGCCCTCGTAATCAAATTTTGGAACTGCCTGAGATCTATATGTACTTGTACTTTGGAATTGATATTAATATTGATGTTTAATATATTTTGACATAATGATGTTTGGATATCGATAAGTATATTAATTACCTCGTCTTGCTCTTGGAATTCATCTTCTTCCTACATGAATTGATAATAAATTATTAGTTTTAGTACTACTACTAATAATAATAATTTAGCTTTTATTTTTAAGAAAGCACAAGTACATTTTTGAAAAATTATTATTTTTGTTTGCTAGCTTTCTAACATTGGGAACAAGGGACATGCACATGTATTCTATTTTACCGTGATATATTAGACATTGTTTTATATTATTAATTAACAAATGTTTTTAAACTAGTTTACATACATATTATAATTGTTTAGCATACCTGTGAATGTAGACTGATGACATCATCTTCAACCTGTACATGTAATAGAATCGGAAACTTATAAAAGTTATAATTACTTGTAAGTATTTTGGGGTTTTGTAGAAGCTGACAGCCATGTGATAGTAATGTAAGGCTCACATTTAGTCAGCAGTAACTAGGATTTTCGTAAACATTAACATTGATATTATTGTAAGAGGAATAAGATCTTGTTACTGGAGTTCTAAGACAATTTTTAAGGTTTATCCTTAGTAAATATTCAGTTTCATCTTGCAAATGTTTGATGGTAGTTTTGATTTACAAGTTTTGTTGAGGGATTAGAGGAAGTCTTTTGTGAAGGGGACCTGAAATGAAATAAAAAGGTATGGAATATTACAGTCAGTTTTATGTATTACAAAGGGCCTATAATTTTATGGAAGTGTTTTAAGCTGGACTGAGAAAGGGTTTGTCTTGTTAATGATATCATCATTGCTTATTTATAGTAATTATAGTTACAGAGTATGATGTTAAGACATGAAGCAAGTTTGGAATTTTCGTACAGGTCTCTTAGAGGCCTACCGGTAGGTAACTTTTATGAGGTTCCAATTTTTGCCTAAAAAAAGTGAAAATATTAAAGAAATCCAAAATCTTTCTTCTAAATAAATATTTGAACACCATCTTCGATGAGCAGTAACATAATTATATGCTTCAGCCTAATTATAGGTCATCTTCAAATGTCCGCGGCATAATTGGAAAAGTTTATCTTTTTGCAAAATATTATTCGGTATATATGATATTGACCATGTTCTACTACTTACAAGCTTTGTTGCATTTTCAAACTTGCTGAGCAAGAAACCCACTTTGTAATAAAAGATTCAAAGCCCAGAAAGGTTGCCTGTTTATCAAACATTCCAGGCCAAGAAATGTTCCCCATGCATTTGAAATGCCATGCCAAGACATTGCTCATGCCTTTACAATTCCAAAATGTTGTCTGTGGTAGGGGTATAGACATTTTTCCAGACTATCCTTAAAATTGCTCTAAACTGTAACATGTGTTAGTTATTTTTAGCTTTATCTTTTTGTGATGAACAAAGCTATGGGTGGTGATTATGTCATTTACATTGGCAATCATTTCTCTTGCCAGGCAATAATATTTACATTAAATTAATGGAATAATTATAACTGGTTAACATAATGAATGCATAGAATGTGTACATGTATTGGATATTCTTTAGCAATCAATGTCACTTTTGTTGGTAGTGCACATGGAACACTCGAATATTGGACAGATTTATTTGTAAATGAACAAATTGTGTCCAAGTCTTTAAGCTATAGAATATTATTTAAATAATTAAAAACGATACTTACAACCTGCACTTGCAACTGCTTTGTGTTGCATTCTTTGCTTTTCTGTAAATTAGGTAACAATTAAAACTTATATGTAAATATTGTACATGTAGTGTAAACAATAAATGTGAGTGCTAAAATATATTAGCCTGTCATTAGATTTTCAAGTTATGTATATTGGTATGTGCATATAATTCTGTAAGCACTGTAACTACGGTATGTAGAATTTGAGATTGTAAAACGAGAAAGATGGATGTCATTATTTAAGACACATACATTTTTAGATGCTGAACGTGTCCTTTTTGCACTTGTTTCAGCCTTCTGTAAGAGAGCAAAAGCAATTAGTTTACATGTACTCACTAATTGATAATAAGGGTGCTTTGCATTTGTAAGGTGTGACCTGAGACTTAGCTTGTTGGCCCAAGCAGTAAGAGTGGGGCAGCTTATAGAACAGATTCAGGTCAGATTAATTGGCTCTGCTACTTGAGATGAATTGTTTATTGAAACATATAGGGTGCTGAACTGTCTTGGCAGACTGATGAATGGCCACACCTGACAAGTGTAAAGTAGCCTACTGAGCCATTAATGTACATGTAGAGGTACATGTAAGGACAGTGAAATTACTTATTAACTAAGTTTGTACATTTTTTGCAACAACAATATGTGGTGTTTCAGGATTCAAATTATCAAAGCAAAAATAAAATTGAGCCTATTTACAAATAACATACATATGCTTTAATTAATTGCAGTTGTGGTTGCACCTACATGTACATGTAATATTAATAATTATTTTCTCAATTGTTTAAGTCAAAGGAAGTTATAGACTGAATTCTTATATTACAGTATATCAGTTTGAAAGTAAGTATTATAGTACTATGGTAATGAGAATAAAGAAAATGGACAGAAACAGGTTTTTGAAGATGTCTTGCCAAATTCTCCTGACCTGTTTTACAAAAACATATATAGAGAAAGTAAGGACAATTTAGGGGCCATCGTAAAATCGAAATGCTACCGCTTTATGGACGTTTAGGGCTTACCTCCTCCCCCCCCCCGGCCATAACGTCCAAAACGTTTTATGACTGTAGATATTGTCAATAAAATGCTTAACATCCACTCTT